>BQNB010022808.1:29204-62563 GCA_026074375.1 Tanacetum coccineum | reverse complement strand
TTCAAATTCATTCAGCTCCTCTTGCATTGCTTCAATTCCAACATGCTTGAGTTAATGCGTCTATATAGTTATTTGGTTCAACTAATGTGAGAAAGGCATCATAGTAAGAAAATAAGGTTTGTTCATGGAGTTGGAGTCTTGTGGAAATAGGTCTTTCGAGTTCACCGATGATATTGTCTAAATGATGATCCTTGGTTCATTTGGTAACGTGTTCTGAGTTAGGAGCAGCAGTGTGCACAATGGTGGGAATAACATCCGAAGAAGAAGATGTTTCAGAATTGTTTTCTGGAATTGGAATGCCAAAGAATGGATCGTATTCAGTGTAACATCTAAGTCATGATTATTATTCTCACAATCGTTAGAATATAGGAGATTGAGTTTCGGGAGTTGTTTGTAGAGTTTACTAGGTGATGGTCCTCTTGGAACAACATTTTGTTTTGAGGAAGGTGAACCGGTTGATGCAGCGGCTTTGGAGCTACTACTTCAGCAATTAGAGCAATGACTTTAGGGTCTGGGCAATCAAAACTTGATGGAGGGTTGAGTAATTCATCAAGCAATGGTTAAAATAAAAGATCCCAATCAGTTCTTAAAGGTGGTACAAATGGTGTTGAAGGAGGAGGGTTTGGCACGAGTCCTGAACTGATTGTTGCAGGAGTCATTTCATGAAGTGCGGGTCCTGAACTGCTGTGTTTAGTTACCATCGCAGTCAGCTCATCACAATCTACATGTATTGTCTCAATGATTCGTCCGGTACGTCAGTTGTAAATTCGAAATGCTTTCTTTGTGGGTACATAGCTAATGAAAATACCAATATCAGCTTTTGGTTGTAACTTGCCCAAGTTCTCGCTATCGTTTGTCGGATAACAAAGTGCACCAAATACATGGATGAATGATAAGTCAGGAAGTTTGTCATGCAAAAGCTCATAGGTGTTTTTCCATGACGAAGACGTATGATGGAACGATTTTGGGTATAACATGCGGTAGCAACTGCTTTTGCCCATAAGAATAACGAAGCTTTCGCATAAATCAACATTGTGTGGGCAACTTCAATTAGCGTACGATTACGTCTTTCAACGACACCATTTTGCTGTGGAGAGCGAGCAACAGATGTTTCATGAGAGATGCCAACCTTCTCATAATATTCACGCAAAGTTTGATTAACAAATTCAGTTCCATTATCTGTTTTGATTCGTCGGACAGGTACTTTAAGCCGCACTTGGATCATCTTGAGAAACTTGATTATGAAATTTGGAGCTTCATCTTTTGACCTTAAGCACTTAACCCATGTAAATCGAGAGTAATCATCGACAATGACGAGGATGTACTTCTTTCCATTAACACTTGCGACACGCATTGGTCCACAAAGATCCATGTGTAAAAGATAGAGTTTTTCTTGGTTGGTGTCTTCAGATTTAGGTTTGTGGGGTTTCTTCTTGCTTTTGCCCATTGCACATGCAGAACACAGATGGTCCTTTTCAAACTTTAGCTTAGGGAGACCTCGAACAAGACCATGTCTAGCTAAATGGTTGATTGCACCAAAGTTTAGATGAGACAGACGTCGGTGCCATAGCCAGGACTTAGTCTTTGAGGCCTTTGACAAGAGACATATAGGAGAGGACGCCATCATATCTCCAAGAGACAGAGTATACAGATTGTTGCCTTGAGATCCAGTCAATAGATCAACACCTTCTAGATTACGAATGAAGCAGGTGTGTTGACGAAAAGCAACTTCAAGGTTCGAATCACAGAATTGCCCAACGAAGAATAAGTTGTGTCCAAGTCCTTCCACGTAGTAAACCCTTTGATATTAAACATACCCAATCTTATAATACCAAATCCCAATATCATTGCCCACGTGATCATTCTGAATTTTGAACAGTACCTAAAATTTATTAACAAAATTGGTGAGTCTGAGAGCGAATCTCCGATCAATTGCTTGGAGCAGCTGGAGTCTAAATACCGAGAACAATTTGGATGACATGCATTCATCAAGAGAAGAATATGGAACATCGAAAACAATAGATCTCTAAGATTGACTAGGTTCCTTTTTGTTAGCAGATACAGATTTAAGAACTTATAGATTAGCAACAGGAACCTTATTATTTAGATTTCCAAGGTTTTCCATGATAAACCAATGGTTACGACAGGCTTAGGTGGTTCAATTTCTAAAGTAGTTGGTTTCCTAAAGGGCACTTCAATAGTTGTGGTAATCCTAGTTAAAGGGCACGCATTTCCTACTATAGTGAAGGTCCGACCAGTAAGTCTCCAGATGTATCTAATATTTATAAACATCTTTCCTGTTGGTTTCCAAACTTTTCCTTTGAACTTTTCTTACAGATTTAGATTTTACTCCGAGGCATTCACATTAATTGAAAAAATCAAGAACACACATATCATGATTATCAAAAAGCATGCAACCATTACACTTAACACATTTAATTTCAGAATTCGCATTAAGCTTGGAATGCTGCACACAAGCAGTTCCTTTAGGTATAACAACACAGTCTTTATTTTTCAAACTAGATTTAACTTTCCTAGGGTGGGCTTCTACTTTATTCTTCTGAGTACTACTTGGTGTTTGCTGAATCTTATCTTTCTTTGTATTGCCTAAAGGTTGTGATCCGCTAGCACTAGTGACAGTTTTACTCCTGTAGAAGACAACATAGGTTTTTTAGAAACTAGGTTTGATGTAGAGGCTATTTTTGTGATTGTGTTTCTTGAGGATGTGACGGGCTCAGTGAATCTAACTCTTTTTTCCTTGTTCTTTGTGGTCAAACCACTAATTTTCCATCAGTATTGTTGATACTAGGACAGGTTTTACTGATGTTTGTAAGCAACTCCTAAATTAATTTAGTATACCTACAGGACGATTCTAAGGAATGATCTAGTGGATATTTTGATCTAACTTGTTCAACTAGATCGCCATAAGAAAGGTAGCATAATCCTGAGTGTGCTTAATAAGGCCAGAGTGAGCTGTCTCTTTATTCAACAATATAAAGGGAATTGATCCAAGTTATCTTAAGCATCTCCTGGAATCAATTGTATTTTTGTAACAGCATTATCAACTATAGCTTTTCCTTTAAGTTTCCTTAAATCATCTTTGACAGCTGTAATTACCAAAACTTTTTCCCTGAAGACTAGCATTTAAATCAGAGATTTCCATAAACTTTAGACTGACTTGGATTAAATAAATCATCCACATTGTTCTTTATGAATCGTATCATGTGCAGGATTTATCGAGTCATAAAGTTGCTTATAGGTTTGTTTCAAATGCTCATTCTCAGCAATAAGCTTTGACACCCTATGATCCAATTCAATGTTTATTGTTTCAATCTCCTCTAAGTCCTTTTTAATCTTAACCTTATTTATTTTTCCACTTAGAGATTTAATTCTCTCTCAACTTCTTTATGACTGTGTCTTTCTCTTAGGACTGAGCTTTCAATTCATTAAATTCATAATATTGATCAAAACTTAGAGCACTTTGATTTGAAACAGAATTGTCCCTTTGAAAAATTTCCTAATTAGTTGAGTATCAATTTCTAAAGAGATGCAACATTTTTCAAGAGTGTAAAACTTTTGAACAGCATGTTATCGTAAATCTCTTTTTCAACGAAATCTTTTTTGTTGAGAAGCTCAGTCTTAAGTTTTAGACACTTTTCACATTCATGCACATTCATAGAGACATTATCCACGGAAGAATTCACAAGTATGTTTATAATATCTTTACTTATTTACCTTGATTTTCCAAGTCCTTCATTTTCCGTTCAAACTTTATTCATTTTAAACCTTCAAATGTTTTTGACTCTAAACGATGTTGTTCCATAGCCTGTACCATTTGATGAAAAAGATCTTGGACTTCAGAAGTTCATCAATCAAATATTAATCGAATGTATTAAATAAGTCCTTCAAGGCTTTTACAAATGGAATTATTTCATCCCTAAAACAAGATTTTGTAGTTCAGAACCCCCACGACCCCTCATTGATGGCTGTGGTCCGTGTTTATTTCTTTGACAAACCACGTCAAAACCAGCACAAGGGTGTTTAAGTTTCACAAACTCCCGTAATTAACCATGCTGATTTTAGGAAGTTCTTTTGGAACCTCAACTTTGGTGGGTCTACTAGAAAGAGTGGGATCTGGAGAATTCACATAATTCTGAGACCAAAAGGCTTGTTTAGCAGATAATTTAGTTTGTGGAACAAATCATGTTTCAAAATCTTGAGAAAGTTGGTTAAGAATAGCATAATTGACTGGTGTAGTATTGACTTTCTTTTCTAACATCATAGGATCCTTTTGTTTTAAAAGCATTTTTGAACGACTCTCTTCAGCAAGCATTAGGGTCTCTTCGGAGTCAGGAATCACAATAGCACTCATATTCTTAATGACATTACCATCATAAAGCTTTGGTTCCAACTGCTGAGCTTTCTTCAGATAGAAAGGATTTTGAAAACCTAGAGCTTGTTTAGTGGTATGATCATAGAAAAACTGAGGTTTCGTCAACATGTGAACAGTTTGTGCAGATTGATCTCTTTTAAAAACAATATTATCTAGTTGTTTGATCTTCTTTTCTAACGCAATCTCTCTATCGATGTTCCTAGATTCTTCTTTCTTAAAATCATTTTTGAGAAGAGTAATTGTTTGCATTAAAGATTCCTTTTCTTTTAAATGTTCAGAAAGAGTTTGTTTAAGACGATCAATCTCTATAGACTATGCACTTGAATCTGAAACGGTATCATTACTTCTTAAATCAACATTTTGTCCTTCTTTCAAAACTTTAACTTGTTCCTATTATCTTTCAGCACAGCATTAAAGTATCATTGACACTTTTATTGTCTAGATTTATCTTGGTATAATTAACTACTTGGGTTTTTAGTTGTTCAATCACAGATAATATCAGTGCATCTTATTGTGCAGAAGAGTTAGAATTCTGAATAGCTGCCTGTTGTGATTCAATCACATACTGAGAATAAGGAATGATATTGCTATCACTGGTTATTTCAGTCTCTGAATGGTTCACAACATTCGACTGTTCAGAAGACGACATTGCCTGCACAGCTTGATTAATCATATTGTTATCCACATTATCATGATTGTGTACCTCAGCGAGAGCATCTGAACCATAATGAGACAAATTCGCCATGAGAGCAACTTTGGCAGTGTTGAGTTCATCACAATCAGAGTCATATGCATCCAAATCATCGGCTTGATAAGCAGCATTGTGGGTAATGACAGTCTGTGTGGCTTGACCTTCTGTAATTCCTGGATCTGCCAAAAATGCTAGTTCCTCCTCATGTAGAATTTGACCATTTGCTTGAGCTTGTACCAACAACACTTTATCCTTAAACCACGAATCATCCTGTTTCCTCTTAGGTTTAGTGCATTGTTTGGACATGTGTCCTTCCCCTTTGCAGTTGTAACAAATAACAGTCCTTTGTTTCCCAGAATTGCTTCCACTTGCTCCTGGAGTGTAGGTCCTTGTAGTACCCGCAGCAAAAGAAGTGTGTCTCCCCTGAATTGGTTGTAAGGTCACTCTCCCATCATTAATGGTAGCTTGTTGCCTAGGGTTTGATGAATTCCTCAGCTGGTTATTGGTAGTAGGATAGCGAGAAGTGACAACAGCAGTCAAGAAAGACATCATGTGATTGATGGCATCAATGGGATCATCACCTTTCTGGAACACTGGAACAATTAGACCTGAGTCTAGTTGGGGAAATTCAGATTGTTGGTTAACTGTGGGAGCATATTCCAATTGAGGGATGGATGATGGTGGAGAATAAACATTGTGATGAACTGATGATTGATAATCATTGGATGGATAAGCTGATATCAAGAGGTGTTGATGATAATGTGAAAACTCTGAAGAGGGTTGAATAGTTTTACCGCTTTTTTGATTTAAGGTTTATGTTATTTGTAAAATTTAGATTTCGATTTTTGTGAATGTTAATGCTTGCCACAATGAGAACAGATAAGTATATATAAGTGATAAAGAAAGACAAAGATAAGAGTAAGAACAATCAAACCACAACGCGAGGATTTATAGTGGTTCGGTAATGAAGCACCTCTTCGCCCTACTCCACTCCCCGAGCACCTAACTCGAGAGTTTTCTTCACTATGTCAACAAACTCCAATATGGCAGAGAAAACCGTACACAACGTTTCTTACACCGATTTACGACACAAAGCTAAATGTCGAGTTTTAATCTTAGCTAGAACCAATCTATCAAAACACAACTTTACGACTTCACAACTTCACGACTTCTTCACAACTTCAAGACTTCTTTACAACTTCAAGACTTCTTCACAACCTCACGACTTCACTTCACCACACTGCTTATATCACAACTATCTAACACTACTTGGTAAGATTACCACGATCTAACTATACTTACAAAGATCACCAAGATCTAGCTACTACACACAAATACAAGATATACAATTGATTTACAAATATGTGATATAATGCAACAAGTATGCAATACATCACTAAGAGAATACTTCTTCACTTGATGATGGAAGTAATTCATCTCTTGCACTTGAGGAATTAAATAGGAACACTGGAAAACAAAGCTTTATGATTTAAATAATCAAAGGGATTTTTAGCGAGGATATGTGGGCCTATTTTTAAGTAGAAAGAATGAGTCAAAATTGAACAAATTAGTGGGGAAATCCAGTATTATAGGACAAAAAAGGAGCGTCAGTATTATGGGCGTCCCCTTAATAAATAGGTGGGTGGTCCCCTTATAATTAAGGGGGTCGCCCAAGAATTTAAGGGGGTCGCCCTAAAAAAAAAAAAAAAAAAAAAAAAAAAAGACTAGGGGCTCCCCAGTTTTATTTTACTGTAGGGGGTTTCTGGAACTTTCTACCGTTAGTAGTCCCGAAAATTTGAATTTCAAAATATTTATTTTGAATAAAATATTTCTTTTAAATTGTAGGGAAAACGTTTGAATAATGGTATAAAAAATGTTTACAACATTTAATAAAGTGTGAGGTATGAATAAAAATTAATTTCTTTGATCATAAAAAAGAATTAACATTATTTATTCATACCTAGAATGGATATATATTTCTCGAAATGAAAAATTTACTACTAATTTACTTGTTTACGTTTAATTTTTACATTGAACGTTTTTTATATTTTGTGATTATCAAAACGTACAGAAGATGAAAAATATTAGTAATGTTTTTTAGGCATTATATTTTATCAACAATCTCCTCCTTTTTGATGATTACAAAATTTAAACTCATTAAATGTAAAATTAGTTTGTAAACCACTATTTAGTGAGTTTTTCATGTCCATTCACTCCCTTTTGGTAGATGAAAAAGACATCGTCACGAATTGATAAGTTAACATTGACGGAATAACGGCTCCCCCCTTGATGTGTGCTCCCCCATTGTTCGAGGGCACCAAGGAATCGAGCTATGGTTTTTGGCTACATAAACGAGTTAGAACAATACAAATATTTCTGACATGTAGCAAGAAGGAAGGAAAAATATGACAAGTGCAAGCAAACATTAAAGCAACATATACTTCATTCATTTACGACAATGTGTGTGAACAACACACAAGCATACATAAATAGAAAAACAAATATGCTTCATGCTTTAGAAGCATATTAATACATAAAGAAAAATCCTAAATAGCCATAGAAGGATTTTTTACTTGCTTGCGACACAAAAGGGTTTGACGATTATTTGAGCATATTACGAGAATTAGTTGTTGAGAGTTTTGGAGCAGGCGGTTTGTTGGAGGGATAAATATCTTTTGAACTCTAGGTGGTGGATGAGGTCGATGAGGAGGAATTACAATCCAATTGATTCCTCACTAAAGCAAAGAATTGTTTTTTGGTTGAAATGCAACAAGGGCAATACCACATGGGTTTCAACTTGGTTTAATGTTGAGGGTGTGTGTAGTGTCTTGAGAGTAAGGTGATGAGGGAATTTTGGTTTGTGTTGAGATAGATTCATGGACAAGAGTATGATAGGTCTTGAAGTTGTTAATGGACATCAATTAGGATGTTCTCTACTTAGAGATAGAGGTGGTGTGTGTTGAGTTTGGTTGTCACTTTGAGGTGGAGCTTGAGTGTGAGCAACATGTGAGTTGATGGGTGAGATGGGAAGTGGAGGATGTGAGACAACTTGTGGTGATGTGGGAGTGTCCTTAATGTAAGGAGTTTGGTTGTCACTTTGAGGTGGAGCTTGAGTGTGAGTAACATGTGAATTGATAGGTGAGATGGGAAATGGAGGATATGAGACAACTTGTGGTGATGTGGTAGATGGCCTTGAAGATATGCATAGGTACTGCTTGATTGGGGTGATCATTTCTTGAGATGGAGAGCATGATGAGGAGAGAGTGGTTTTGGGCATAGTATAAGTAGGGCACTGAGCACCTTAGATGTGCAAGGAGGTTATGGTTTCTTCCTCTATATGGGTTTTGCACCCACTTAGAGTTAAACTTTTGCACTACCCCCTTGATGGTTTGGATGTAGGTTTGTTAGGAAGATGTCATTGGATGAGGATGAATTGTGATGATGATAATGAGAGTGATTTTTATAGAGGAGGAAAAGTTTCACATTGGAAGAATAAACATTTCTAAAGGATCAAATCCATGAAATTTTTGAGAATTTTAAGGACACAAAAGCTAAGTCTAGAGGGTAATTGGTTAAAATAGAGGTAAAGTATTGTATTTACCTTGTTTGCCTAGGCCGGTCCCCTTATTTAGGGGTCGGTCCCCTTAAATCTAAAGGGGCCGCCCTTTATGAATTAAAGGGGCCGCCTACTACTATTTCCCAGATTTCCCAAAAATCGATTTTTCTTAAAATTATTTTTGTGTGAGGGTTTCTGTTTTAGTAGTTAATTTGCAGCAAGTCCATCCTTTTATGGCAATTAAGATTTTGTAGCACATAGCAATTTAGCATTCAACATTCTACATATATATGACAAGTTGTAGGATAAAACTATTTCACATAATTTTGGCATATAATCATATATGAATTGAAAACCAAAAGAGTGAAGAGCATATAAAATAGTAACTAGATATAATGCACAAATAATTTATCTTGACAAGGGGGTTAAGTTAAAAACAAACCAATCTTTTGTGCAAATCCTAGTGTGTGCCTAAGTGCGACAAATGTAGAGTAGCGATTATTTCGACACTAAGACATGTAAAACCTAAGAAATAATCCAAATGCTCCTTGATTTAATTTTCTCAACCAAGATGGTACAAAAATATATATTAATAATATACTTTTGACAACAAGTCAGAGAACATTAGGCATATGTGAAAAAGTTTTTAGCATATCACAACAATATGTGAACATTAATTTTTCATGTGCTCCTAAGTTGTGAGAAAAACCTTTAGAAAATAATAGATAGAGACTATTGTCTATATGTATAATGAGATATGCATTTAGATAAAGGAATTTGTAAAAGTTTGCTTATAAACTTTTCCCAATCTTTTGTTTTTGTATAAAATAGAAACCTAGACATAGAGAGAGAAAAAAAATTATCATCCAGGTGGGTGGTCCCCTTAAAGTCTGGGTGGTCCCCTTAAAATTAAGGGGCCCCCGCCCCGTTATAAAATAAGAGCCACCAACTGTTGAGAAAAAAATATCCAGATTTATTTAAACAAATGGATCTTGAGTGAGTATCATTTCTTTATTATGCCGAAAACTTAATCAATTTGTTCCATCATTCCTAGACCTAGACGTAAGTAGTTAAATGGCTCACGTTTAAGTGGTTTAGTTAGAATATCGGCTATGTTGTCTTCTGATGAGACCTTTTCTATAAATATCTTCCTTTTTGAACATTATCGCGAAAGGAAGTGAATAGGCAATCTCAATGTTTTTGTTCAATGAGTGTTAAACAGGATTCTTACTTAAGTCTATAGCCCCTTTGTTATCACACATTATTGGAATTTCGTCTAACCTAAACGCCATAGTCTAAGAGACAGCTTGTTTCCTTCAAAGAGCTTGTTGACAACGCCTTTCGGTGCTTACATATTCCGCTTCGGTTGTGGAGATGGCAAAATCGGTTTGCTTCTTCGAAAACCAAGATGTTAGGCAACATCCCATAAACGTGCAAACACCACTAGTGCTCTTGCGATCTACGTAATCTCCCGCATGATCCGAATCCGCATACACTATTGTTTCTATGCCGGATCCCTTAGGATACCATAATCCTAAATGCGTAGTGCCTTTAATGTATCAGAAGATACGCTTAACCGCTTCTAGGTGAGAGGTTTTGGGATCCTCTTGAAAGCGTGCACAAAGGCAAACACTAAACATGATATCGGGTCTACTTGCCGTTAAGTATAATAAACTACCTATCATGCCTCTATTGGTATTATCTACGGACTCACCTTCTTCGTCTCTTGTGAGTTTGGTTTCCGTAGAACATAGGGGTTTTTATTGGCTAGAGTCTTCTATCCAAATTTCTTAAGCATTTCCTTAATATATTTTGATTGATTAAAAAATATTCCATCATCTAATTGTTTTATTTGTAATCCTAAGAAAAAGTTTAGTTCCCCCATCATACTCATTTCAAACTCATCATGCATGATCTTGGCAAAGCGATCACACATTTCTTGACAAGTTGATCCAAATATAATGTCATCAACATATATTTGGATAATAATGAGGTTGGAGTCTTTCTTTTTAGTGAAGAGTGTGTTATCTACCATTCCCATAGAGTAATCATGTCTAATAAGAAATGTTTTTAATCGATCGTACCAAGCTTTTGGGGCTTGTTTTAGACCATAAAGAGCTTTCTGAAGTCTATAGACATAATTAGGTTTTGCGAAGTAAATGAATCCTGGAGGTTGTGCCACGCAAACCTCCTAATTGATAAAACCGTTAAGGAATGCACTCTTCACATCCATTTGGTATAACTTAAAGTCTAGTGCGCAAGCATAAGATAAAAGTATTCTTATGGACTCTTGTCTAGCTACGGGTGCATATGTTTCGTCATAATCAATTCCTTCTTGTTGATTATAACCTTGGGCAACTAACCTAGCTTTGTTTCTAGTTACTACGCCATTTTCATCGAGTTTATTTCTATATACCCATTTTGTTCCTATGATGGTCATATCCATGGGATTTGGGACTAGTTCCCAAACATCATTTGTTTTAAATTGGTTTAGTTACTCTTGCGTGGTCATTACCCAATTTTCATCTTTTAATGGCTCATTTATATTTTTAGGTTCTATTGTTGAAATAAAGCAAAAGAAATTGCTTTTGTCTTGAGCTTGCGACCTAAGAGTTCTTTGATTTAGATTACCAATAACGTTTTCTAGGGGATGAGTTTTGGATTCTTTAATATTTACAATTTGATTATTTTCTAATGAGATGTCTTCAAGATCATTACATATAGGTTTTGTTTTACTAACCTCAATAGCTTCTTCTTCGACTAACTCATCATCTTCCAATGGTGATGTTTTAGGCGGAGGAGGAGTTTCATCGAAAGTTACATTCAACGACTCTTCAACTTTCATTGTTTGTTTGTTAAGTATTATGTATGCTTTACTATTTTGCGAATATCCTAGGAAGACACCTTCGTATGACTTTGGGTCGAACTTGGTGAGGTAATATTTTGTATTAAGAATAAAACATGTACTTTCGAATACTCTAAAATAGTTAAGGTTTGGTTTCCTACCTCTTAACAACTCATATGGAGTTTTTCCTAAAATAAGTCTAATGGAAACTCCATTAGTTATATAGGTTGACATATCGACCGCATTACACCAAAATTTTTAAGGAATGGATTGTTCGTTTAACATGGTTCTACTCATTTCTTGTAGAGTGCGATTTTTTGTTTCTACTACCCCATTTTATTGTGGAGTACGAGGAACGGAAAAATTATGAGATATCCCATTTAAATCACAATAGTTTCCGAATTGTACTTCATTATCAAATTCCCGACCATGATCCGTTCTAATTGATACAATGGAACATCCTAATTTGTTTTGGATCATTTTGCTAAATATTTCAAATTTTTTGAAGGCTTTGGTTTTATTTGCTAAAAATCTAGTCCATGTGAATCGAGAATAGTCATCTACGATTACTAAGGTATAACGATTCCCTCCATAACTTCGTATGGCAGAGGGACCAAACAAATCCATGTAAAGTAGTTCTAAGCATCTAGTTGTTGAAACTATATTTTTAGCCTTGTGACTCGCATGAGCTTGTTTTCTAATTTTGCAAGCATCACAAAAGAGTCGGTCGTATTTTAGTGTGGGTAGGTTTCTAACTAATTATTTTAGATGCTATGTTGTGATTTAAGTGCATATTAGCATGCCTAAATCTCTTAAGGCCATAGTGTGGAGTTTTCGTCCAATGTTGCAAGGCATATTTTGTCTTCCGGTTTATTTCCTAGTTTCATTACATATATTCCTCCTTTCCTAATTCCTTTACCTATAACCTTTTCGTCTTTGATTATTTCGCTATCGTGTTCGGTAAATATTACTTTGCATTTGTTATCACATATTTGACCTACACTAAGCAAGTTATATGTTAAGTTATCTACGTGCTCAACATTTTCAATTATTAGGGAGTCTTGAGAAATCGTACCTTTGCCTATGATTTTACCGCGCAAGTTGCTCCCAAAGATTACGTTTCCTCCGTTGTATGCTTTGTATGAAGAAAATAACTTTTGATTACCGGTCATGTGTTTTGAGCATCCACTATCTTTAATCCACTCATCGGGTTCCAAGTTTATTCCTAGGCATATTTCATCGGGCGCTTGAGCTACAAGACAAGTTTATCTTTAGGGTCTTTTCCACTGCATTTTCTCCATTGTCGCTCATGCTATCTAATTAAATGCTCTTGGTCCTTGTTCGTTGGCGGCTTTGAACATTCTCCAAATGAGGTGATTTGGATAACCACTCTAAACATTTTTCTTTCACCTTTTACCATAACCATAATTTCTTACTTCTTTGGATATGTTTTTTATCGCCTAATGGTTGTTTACAAATTCTTTCGTCTCTGAATAATTTCTGAATTCTTTACGGCCATAGCATACCTTCGTCTTTACTATCGAAGCTTGTAAGCTAATCTTCATCTCTTATTTCCTTTTTCATCTTTAATGGCATAGATCTACTTTGTTCTTTCTTGCCTTTGACCGTTTTGAAATCTTTCTTCATTACTTCTTCATAAACTTTCAAGTTTCCAATAAGTTCGTCAAGAGGTAAAGTTGTTAGATTCTTTGATTCTTCAATCGCCGTGACTTTCGCGCGCCATTTTAGAATTAATTGCCTAGATACTTCCTAACACAATTCTTGCTAGAAAAACCTTCATCAAGTGCTTTTAGACTAGTAATAACAGTGTTAAATTTAGAAAAGGCATTATCTATTGATTCCTTTTCCAGAATCGTAAATTGTTCATATTGTTGAACAAGAAGATCTATTTTGTTATCTTTGACTTGATTATTACCTTGATGAGTGATTAATAAAGTATCCCAAATTTCTTTTGCGGTTTGACACATAAAACTATTTTGTATTCTTTACGTGGCAAAGCATGATATATTACATTTAGACTTCATTATTTTTTGCAATGTTCTTTTAAGATCACGTTTTTGTTTATGAAAATGAACAACTTCATCTTTTGTTTTGGATTATTTTGAATATGAGGAAAATCACCATCGGTAATAAATGGCAAAGTTCTAGATCTTTGATTTCACATAAGTTTCGAATATATTTTTCCAATAAATAAAACTATCGCTTTCAAAGAGTGGTGGTCTTTGCATAGATTGCCCTTCTAAACTTTTTTCCGATTTCTATAGATCGATTCAAGTTTTTATAATATAAATATATTTTAAATTTTTGTTTAGCAGGGCTTTGATACTAATTGTGGAAACTAAAAAGGGGGGGTTTAATAGTTTACCGCTTTTTAAATTTAAGGTTTCTAATGTGTTTGTAAAAGTTCTAGATTCGACTTTATGTTGGAATTTAACTTGAACAATATAAACATTTACTTAATTAAACAATTAACAAGTAGTATGAGAATAATAATGCTAGACAAGAGATAAGAGTAAGAAAACAATTCAACCACAACGCGAGGATTTATAGTGGTTCGGTAACGAAGCACCTCTTCGCCCTACTCCACTCCCCGAGCACCTAACTCGAGAGTTTTATCCACTATGTCAATAAGCTCCCTTATGGCAGAGAAAATCGTACACAACGTTGCTTACACCGATTTACGACACAAAGCTAAATGTCGAGTTCTAATCTTAGCTAGAACCAATCTATCATAACTTCACAACTTCACTACACAACTTAGCTTCACGACTTGATCACGACTACACAACTTCTTCACACCTTAGTTTTCTTCACACCACAACTTCACCATGCCACTACTATAATCACACCTAACTAACACTACTAGACAAGATCACTAAGATCTAACTATACTTACAACAATCATAAAGATCTAACAACTACGCAACTTTACAAGATTTACAAGTGATTTACAATTTTTGATATGGATGCAATAAGATTGCAACAACACACTAAGGTATAATACTTCTTCACTTGATGATGGAAGTATTATTCTCTTGCACATGAGGAATTAAGCTTGGATCACTTAGAAACAAAGCTTTATGATTAAATTGTTGGGTTTCAAAAGTTTCTACAACTTAGTGCTGCTACTTATACAAGTTACTACTACCAGTTCTACTTAGTGCTGCTGGTGAAGAATGTTAAAGATTCAAGAAAATAGACTAAGTAGTTAGTACTGACAGTACATTGTTAGTACTGCCAGTATAGTTAGTGCTGTTAGTAGTAAGTTAGTACTGCTAGCATATAATAGTTAGTACTGTTAGGAGATATGCATGAGTTATTATAGGAATAGATATGCATTATCTCTTCACACGTTTTGTAAGCCCATTAGGGTTTTCCTTGGTGTATAAAAGGAACCCTACGGCATTAGTTAGATATAAGTTAGAAAAACAAGTTTCACAAATATTAATAGTTAGTAATCTGTAACCCAGCAAATTAATAGTAATCAAAGTTCTGTTTTATTCATTGTTCTTCTTAGCAATATAAGTTAGTTTCCGCATAGCTTATATTGTTCATAGTCATTGTTTCTCTTGTAGTTAGTTTGGATCTATCCAGATTGTCTACCACCCTTAACAGGCTAGAAAGATCTATTAAGTCTGGGATCTACAAGTGGTATCAGAGCTTGTAGAGAAACTCTGGGTAAGAAGAACCAAAACACATCAGTTATAAACCTTTACCTTTCAGATCTATTCAATGGCAGGATCAGATGATGAAAATCCACCACCACCACCACAACAACAAACACCAACACAACAAGCCCCTCATATTGTATCAACCATTAAACTTCCTATTCTGAAGAAAGGTGAGTATGACATTTGGGCCATGAAAATGGAACATTACTTAAGCCGTACAGACTATCCTATATGGGAAGTTATACAAAAAGGAAATGGTCCTGTAAATGTCTCAACAGATACAAATGGAGTAATAAAGGTTTTGCCTCCTAAAACTGTTAAAGAAATTTTAGCCAGAGAAAGAGAAAGAAAAGCAAGGACCACCTTGCTTATGGATTTACCAGAAGACCATTTAGCAAAATTTCACAAGATGACTGATGCTAAAGAGATGTGGGAATGCTATCAAATCCAGATTGGTGGCATTGATGAATCAATGAAGATGCATTAATACATTTTAAAGCAACAGTTTTATAGGTTTTTCTGTATTATCCAACTCAGATGATGCACAATAGGTTATGACAGGTTTCAGTGTTTCTTGAGTCAACTTGAGATTCATGGTAGGTGTTTCCACTTAAGAATGCTAATCTGAAGTTCCTTAGTTTTTTTTTTTTTTTATTTTTTTTTTTTTTTTTTATTTTTTTTTGTTTTTATATTTTTTTTTTTTTTTTTTTTTTTATTTTTTTTTTTTTTTTTTTTTTTTTTTTTTTTTTTTTTTTTTTTTTTTTCTTTTTTTTTTTTTTTTTTTTTTTTTTTTTGTTTTATTTTTTTTTTTTTTTTTTATTTTTTTTTTTTTTTTTTTTTTTTTTTTTTTTTTTTTTTTTTTTTTTTTGTGGTCTTTTACATTCTTCCTAGTCAGAGTGTCCTTAGTCATGAGGACCAAACCCGGAGTGGACAGTCTTTGTTTTTGATGATCCTCTATAAACAATGTAGTTTCTTTGGTCTGATGTTAAGCCTAATGGATCATCTTCTAGTGCACAAAATGTCGCCTTTGTTTCTTCTGAAAGCACTAGCAGTACTAATGATGTTAGTACTGCTCATGTTGTTTCCACTTATTCTGGCTACAACTCACAAAGGGAAAACTCTTCATCATACACTGATGAATCATGTACTCCTTTCTTTGCTGTATCAATCAAGTGGTCAACAACTTGGGGGGGGGGGGGGGGGTGGGGGCATCATGAGGATATCTGGTGCAGCTTGATGAGTTTGATTTAGGAAGATATGGACTTAAAATGGCAAGTAGCCATGATTTCAATAAGATTGAAGAAGTTTTACAAGAAGACAGGTAGAAGGCTGCAGTTTGATGCCAAAAAACCAGTTGGCTTTGACAAGACCAAGGTTGAGTTCTTCAATTGCCATAACACATGGCACTTTGCTAGAGAGTGCAGATCAAAAGGAAATCAAGAAAGCAGAAGAAGAGATGCAGGGAACACTGGATATAGAGCAAAATACAATGGGAGGAGACCTGGAAAACAGGAGACCTAAAGCTTCTGGTAAACTTTGATAGAAAAAGGTGTTGATTGGACTGGTTCATGTAAGTGGATGAAATGAGTAATTTGCTTTGATGGCTTACAGCAATTCAGGCTCAAACACTAAGGTAAAATCTTGTTCAAAAGAATGTGGGGAATCATATGCTAAACTTAAAAAATTATATGATGAACAAAGGGAACAACTTGTTATGCTAGTATTGAAATTCAAGCCTATACTCAAGCTTTAAAAAGGTAGAGGCTTAATTAGTTGCTCATCAAAAAAATCAACTTTGGTATGAGGAAAAGTTAGATTTATGAAAAATTGATTAGATGATAAAACTAATGTGTCTTATATATCATAAGAAAATTATTTGCAGGAGATGTAAAAGAAAAGAAGAAATTAAAAGACAAACGTGAGAATTTTCAAAGTTTTTTCTAAAAGGCTTTAGTAAACTGCTAATTACGTCAGATGAGTATAGGGACAAATCTGGCGCTTGGGTATGGAGATAAGTATATGTAGGTGTCTTAATTATGATAATGAAGTTATTAATGTTTATTTTGGAAGTTAGGAGCAGTGATGTTGAAGATAGGCTGTGCTATGACAGATTTTGCAAAGTGTGGCATGCATGCAGTTCCCCTCTAATGACAAGAAATTATATGACCTCAAGGGACCTGATAGAGAAGTAGATGAGTCTATGTTCCACATATTGTCCAAAACAGTCTAAAATAGTGAATCTTGATACACAAACTAGTGATTTTGACTCTTGTGAGTCTAATTCTAGTGTAGAAAACACTTGTATTATGTTCTCTGAACTAGTTGTTAGTTGAACCCAAAGTTGTTAGTCCAACCTAAGTTTTGGTTGATGCTCCTATCTTTATGGAGTGATGAGTAACTACATTGATGATGTATTATGTGGATTCACCTTCAAAAGAATAAGGAAAGCCTAATGTTGCTTTGGTTAATACTGTTAAGCATGTAAAAATCTAGGGAAAAATGTTAAAGAAAAACAATAAACATTTTGTCCAAATACTAATGCTGACAGAGAGAATTGAATGGTTTAATGTCCAAAAGGTTAGGTTTGGGAAATGGGTTTACTAAAAAGGCATGTTTTGTATGTGGCAGTTTTAGTCATCTTATTAGAGATTGTGACTTTCATGAGAAAAGAATAGCTAAACATGTTGAATTGAACAAAAAGAAGGGCAAGGGTACTGGTCAAGGGGAGAATAGACCAGTGTAGAACAATGTGCAAAGATTGAACCACCAAAACAAGTTTGTTTCAAAAGCAGTACTAACTAAAAACTGGAATATTTCCAGTTATTACTGGCTAGACATATTCTCTCTAGTAAAGCAGCAAAACTAGTACATACTAGGTAAGTTAATACTGACAGAACCCATTGTGCATGTAATCAAACCAAGAAATAATTTTTTTAATCTCATTACCTCATTAGAATGTCATTTATATTGAACAACTGACACCATAAGCTAATTTTTTAATCAAAAGATATTACTGCCAAACCATTGTGAATGAATTCAGACCAAGAAATATATTTTATAAATTCATCACCTTTTAGAAGGCCATTTTTAGAACAACAACACAAAAAGCTAATTTTTCAATCAAAAAGTTAATATGTTAAGGTCAATACAGTTAGTTGCTGTTGGGGGCAAAAGGTAAACTGTGTTAAGTCCCTAACAGGTTGTAATGGAGACCCAAAGACATTACTGACAAGTCTCAAAATAATAGTGGATAAAGCTTAGTAAAATGTTAATTTTAAAGATTCACTATGCAGACCAAGTCAGCAAGATTGGGTCCCTAAGAGGAAACTGATTTATCTTATATTTGATGTGCTGATAATCCACAAAGAGCTTTAAAGAACAAAGGGATTGTTGATAGTGGATGTTCCAGGCACATGACTGGGAACAAGGCCTACCTTGCTGAATATCAAGACTATAATGGTGGCCCTGTTGCTTTTGGAGGTAGTAAAGGTTACATAACTGGTAAAGGTAAAATAAAAATAGGAAAGTTAGATTTTGAGGATGTGTGCTTTGTGAAAGAACTACAGCATTTCAATCTCTTTTCTGTGTCACAGATATGTGACAAGAAGAACAAGGTTCTCTTCACAGACACTGAATGTCTTGTGTTGTCTTCTGACTTTAAGTTGCCTGATGAAAATCAAGTATTACTTAGAATCCCTAGACAAAACAATATGTACAGTTTCAACTTAGAGAACATTGTTCCTTCTGGAGGTTTAGCTTGTTTGATTGCAAAGGCCACAGTTGATGAATCTAACAAATGGCATAGGAGGTTGGGTCATGTTAACTTTAAAAACTTAAACAAACTTGTGAAGGGAAACCTTGTAAGAGGTTTACCTTCAAAGATTTTTCAAAATGACCACATCTGTGTTGCTTGTCAGAAAGGAAAGCAACACAAGGCCTCCTGTAAGGCTAAAATAGTGAGCTTTATTAGTCAGCCCTTACAGCTTTTGCATATGGACTTATTTGGACCCACATCTGTAAGGAGCATAAATCATAAGACTTATTGCCTGGTTATCACTGATGATTTTAGCAGGTTTAGTTTGGTGTTCTTTTTAAGAGCTAAGGATGAAACTAGTGGAATCCTTAAGGACTTTATAAGACAATAGAGACCAATTAAATCAAAAAAAAGGGTTAAAACTATTAGATGTGATAATGTTATATAATTCAGGAACAGAGACATTATTGAATTCTGTGGGTCAAAAGGGATCAAGAGGGAGTACAGTAATGCCAGAACTCTATAACAAAATAGAGTTGCTGAGAGAAAGAACAGGACCCTTATTGAGGCTGCTAGAACAATGCTAGCAGATTCATTTTTACCTAACACTTTTTGATGAGAGTTATATACTTGTTATGTCTTATAGGGTATTAGTGACCAAGCCCCACTCAAAAACAAGACACTTATGAACTTATAATGGTAAATTCCAATCATAAGCTATATAAGACCTTTTGGATGGCATGTGTACCATCTGAATACCATCTGAACATCTGGGCAAGTTTGAAGGGAAGTCTGATGAAGGGTTTTTAGTTGGGTATTCCCTAAATAGCAAGGCTTTTAGGGTACACAATTTAGAAACCAAGAGGTTGAAGAAATACCTACATGTAACTTTTAGAAAATAAACCAAATGTTGCAAGGAATGGACTATTGGCTGTTTGATCTTGATTATTTTAATGATTAATGAATTATCAGCTGTGAGATCAAAGAATCAAGCTAACAAAACTACAGGTCCAAGAAGAACCTAATCATGTGAGGTACAACAATAATATTGATGCAAGAATTGATATGGAAGCTGACCCTGCTCAAGATACTTTGTTACTGCAATATGTTCTTCTTATACTTCAAAACAGTCAGGCTAGAAGCAATAGAATGAAAGGTGAAATGCTAATAAATGATACTGGTTTAATGATAAATGTGAGCCGCAGATCAGGAGGATCCAGCCTTTTTGGAAGAGCTTGAAAGGCTTAAAAGACAAGAAAAGGAGGCTAATGATGCAGTTGAAGCTTAGAAAGGAGTTTGCTCAAGAAGCTGAGGATTTGCTTCTTCAAGCAGGAGCTGCTAGAGCTACTAGTACTAACACAGTTAATACTGTTCGCACACCAGTTAGTACTGCCAGTTCTTCTGGTGGACCATCTTATCCTGATCTAACCAACTATGCTGACCAAGATAATTCTCAAATACCTGCTCTTCAGGATATTTATGGCAATTCAAATGATGGTATTTTTACCAATGCATCTTATGATGATGAAGGTGCAGTGGCTGACTTCACTAATTTAGAATCCACTATGAATGTTAGTCCATTCCACTTCAGGATACAATTATTCTCTACACTCATAATTCTTGCGATCCAAAATCAGCAGTTCAAACAAGGAGCAAAGTGAACAAAAGTTCTAGAGCCCATGCTTTTGTAAGTTATATTCAAAAGCAGAGAAGAAATAATCACAAGGATTTCCAGCACTGCTTGTTTGCTTGCTTCCTATCTTAAATTGAACCCAAGAATATATTGAAAGCCCTGAAGATGAAAGTTGGGTGATGATATGCAGGAAGAAAACTATTGAATTCAAGATTAGAAGGTAGGATATTGTAGATTACCTTATGGGAAGAGGCAATTGGACTAAAGGGGTCTACAGAATTAGAAGAATGATAAGAGGCGTTGTTGTTAGAAAAAAAAATTTTTTTATAAAAGGGGGGGGGGGGCCCACCCAAAAGGTTGTTGCCCAGGGATATAGGCAAGAGGAAGGGATAAACTATGATGAGATTTTTGCTCCTATGGCTAGGATTGAAGCCATCTTTCATTATCAATGTAAATCTTGGTGTTCATGAAATTGAACCCATAATCAAGCATTTGATTTTGGATCCACAACACCTATCCATAGCAATTTGCAGCAACAACATATTCTGCTTCAGTAGTGGAGTTTGCAACTATTATTTGCTTTTTACATTGCCATAAAATTAATCTCTTGCCAAGAAATTGACAACCTCCTATTGTGAATTTCCTATCGAGACTAGCACCAGCATAGTCACTATCTGAAAAGGCTTCCAAGTTAAATGGTGAATCTCTAGGATACTAAAGGCCCAATTTAGGTTGACCTTTCAAGTATCTAAAGATCCTCTTCACAACATGAAGATGTGAGGTTTTAGGCGTAACTTAGAACCTAGCACAAGCACAAACAGCAAAAGTTATGTCTAGCCTAGAAGCTGTTAGGTACATAAATGATCTAATCATTGATCTGTATAAATAAACATCCACATTATTAGCTTCTTCATCCTTGACCATTGCCTTGTTAGGTTCCATATGAGTGCTTGTTGTCTTTACAGTGACATAATCAAACTTTTTCAGAATATGAGCCACATACTTGTCTTGGCTGATGAAGATTCCATCCTCTTTCTGTTGTACTTGCAGACCTAAAAAGAAGGTGAGCTCCCCCATAGACCTCATCTGGAATCTCTTGTGCATCATCTATTCAAACTCAAGACATAAAGTCTTCTTTGTAGACCCAAAGATGATGTCATCTACATACACTTGCACTAACAGGATGTCACTCTTGTCCTTCTTGATGAACAATGTCTTATCAATGGTGCCTCTTCTAAATCTATTTTCCAAAAGGTAGGTAGATAGGGTCTCATACCAGGCTCTAGGAGCTTGATGTAGACCATACAAAGCTTTTTCTACCTTATAGACTTTATCAGGGAAATGTGGATCTTCAAAACTAGGAGGTTGGCAAACATATACCTCCTCTTCAATAGTACCATATAAGAAGGCACTCTTCACATCCATCTGGTACACAATGAACCCCATATATGATGCATAGGCCAAAAATAACCTGATTGCTTCTATCCTAGCAACAGGAGCAAAAACCTCATCATAATCAATGCCTTCTTCTTGGGTGTAACCTTGTGCAACCAGTCTTGCCTTGTTTCTAACAACAATTCCTCTCTCATCTTTCTTGTTTCTGAATACCCATTTTGTTCCAATGGCCCTCTTGCCATTAGGTAGATCAACCAGTGTCCAAACCTTCTGAAGTTCAAATTGTAGAAGCTCCTCTTGCATTGCTTCTATCCAGCTTGGATCTTCCAGAGCTTGAATCACCTTCTTGGGTTCCTTTTGAGAGAGAAAACAGGCAAATAAGCAGTTTTGATAATCTTTGTGATTTGTTCTCCTCTGCTTATTAATGTAACTAACCATAGCATGTTCATCAGAAATCTTGGTCATTCTCCTTGTTTGAATAGCTGAATTTAAGTCTCTAATGATCTGGTCTTTAGGATGATCCTTGTCAATTCTGGTTGTAGGAATAGGACTGACATTCATGGTTGTTTCTAAGTTGTTGAGGTCAGCCTCTGCACCCTTATCTTTATCATCATATGCACGACTAAAGATACCAATATTTAGAAGATCAGTAGTATCCTCCAAATCAGGCAAAGAGGAACATTGTGAATATCAGCATTGTCCCAAAAACTTTGCCCAGCAGTACTACAGATAGACTAACAGAAGAAACTCAATTAGTGCTGTAAAGCATAGTCCTTTTCTTCTGTTAAAAAAGCAAATTAAACTAATTCAGCTCTAAAATCTTGAATATAATGGTCAACTTCTTTTATTTGAAGCTCCTCCTTCCTTCTCTTGACCATTTCTTTCACCCTTATTTGTTGGTTCTTCATTAGTCTTTTTACTGAGCATGACATCACAACTGCATCCTCTGATCTTTGTGACTATCATAATAATGGAAGCATAATAAATATTTTTGAGTAGGTACTGCAACAACATTATCCTTGATACCTGCATTTCTATTAGTTTGATTCTCTGCAGTAACTGACTCATAATTCATAGAGTTTGTTAGTAAATCAATATCAAAGAGCCAATCTGGTCCACTCCTTGCAACATTAGGTTTGTTTTCAAGAAAGGTTATGTGTAGGTTCTCCTCTACTTACCAAGTTCTTAAGTGTTAAATACCCTAAAAGCCTTGCTATTTATAGAGTATCCAACAAGAACCCCTCATCAGCCTTCCCATCAAATTTGCCTAGGGGATCTAAGGTATTAAGAATAGTCACAGGACACCCAAAAGGTCTCATAAAACCTTATACTAGGTAGTCTACCATGTAATAGTTCATAAGGTGTCTTGTGTGAGCTTATGGTCACCTAAAACCCAATTCTGAACAATAACAAGCAGTACTAACGAGCTCCAGCCCAAAATATAGTAGGTAATAATTGAATCTGACTACATAAACCTAGCTTCCTCTATTAGTGTCCTATACTTTCTTTTAGCAACTCCATTAGATTTGAAGTTCTGGGAAAAAAAAAAAAAAAAAAAAAAAAAAAAACAACACTAAACTCCCTCTTAATCCCTTTTAATCCCAAGAACTTATTCATTGTTATTATATTAAAACTCAGTCCATAGTCATATCAGTGATTTTTAACGCTTATGATTTATTGGTTTTCTATGCCAGAAAATAAAAATTTTAAGGACCCACTAGTCTATCCTTATTGGCAAAAGAAAAAAACCCCACCAAAACCAAACCATAGTCATCCATTGACAACAAGTCCAATATGACTTGTGATTGATACTCCCTTACAGATGTTGGTCCAAATAAAGTCCAAAATGTAACATGTTGTAAGGGTTGCTGAGAGAGTTCCACAAGCTTTGGTCTTACATGAGGCTTTGTGTTGCATTCTTTCTGACAAGCAACACAGTATGGACATTTTCAAAAGCTTTTAAAGGTAATCCTCTATACAAGGTTTCCCACTCACAAGTTTTATTCATAGTTTTAAAGTTTAATATGACTAAGCTCTTATGCCAAAATTAGACTCATCTAATGTAGCATTTGCAAATAAACACGTCAAACTCCTGAAGTGAACAACAATTCTCTGAGAATCAAAATTGTACTGTTGTTCTGACTGGGAACTTACGCAAGACTTGACTTATCCATCAAGTACTTAAAGTCATGAGATTAGAAACAAGACATCAGTCTTAGTGAAAAGAACACTATTTTTCTTGTCACACATTTGTGAGACAGAGAAAAGGTTAAACTTAAGTTCCTTTACAAAGTATACATCTTCAAAGTCTAATTTACCAGTCCTAATTTTACCTTTTCCAGTAATTTTACCTCCTTTAGGACTTCCTCCAAATGCAACAAATCCACCATCAATCTCTTGATAATCTGTAAGAAAGGACTTGTTTCCAGTCATATGCCTAGAGCATCCACTGTCAAAAATCCCTTGATCCTGTAAAGTATATTATGGATTACCCTGCACTTAAAATAAGAGAATTAGTTTCTCTTGGGGACCCAAGCCATTACTGACTTGAGTCTGCCTTGTAGATCAACATAGTCAAATCTTTTAAGCATGTATGATCCACTGTCTTTGGAGTTATAGTCAATAACATTTCCTGTTGGTCTCCAAATTCAACATGCTGAGGACTTAACAACATTTTCCTCGTTTCCCACAGCAGCACTAACTACTGCTTTTGGCCCTGTAGTAGTTACATTGTTAACCCTAGCAGTATTAACTTTTTTATTAAAATTATTGGTTTTAGCTACTGATTTTTGGTTAAAAGCCCTTCTTACTAGTGAATGTGCTTTAAAATAAGAATATGTTGTGGGTAATGCATCATTCACTTTTGATTTAGGGGCAGCAGTATTAACAGGCCTGGCAGTACTAATTGATGTTGCTGCTCTTGGAGAGCTTTGCTTAGCATCATTAACTGGCATTTGTCCTGACTTTGTTGCAACTGCTGTTGGAATAAAATTCCTTTTAGGATGTGGGTGAGTCAATTTATTTTGGTGGTTCACCCTCTTAGCATTGTTCCATAATTGTCTAATTTTCCTTTGATTAGTAACCCTTCCATTATTATTCAACACTAGTTTTTCTACCATTTTATTTTCATGAAAATCACAGTCTTTGATTAAATGGTTGAGACTCCCACATACAAAACAAGCTTTCTTTATAGACTCAAAACCATTTCCTAGTTTCTGAGTCATCATCCCATTCTAGTTTCTTCTATTATCCCTTGGACTTTGACTTTTCCTATGGGGGGGAGGGGGGGGGGGGGGGATTGCTTTACTGCTATGTGTGTTTTCCTTATTAACAGATTTCACATTCTCATCAGATTTGACAAAATTGATTTTAGTAAACTTTGGTTTTGTCTGATCAGATTTAGGTCTAAACACACTATCATTATCACTATTAGTGTCCCATTCTTCAATGATAGGAGCACTAGGCCTAATAGTTTTAGGTTTTTCTACAATATCCTTAGATATACTAGTTTTAGTTTCACTCACTTTAGTCTTATAGACAGAATCATCTAACCCAACAAAGGATAAGTCAGGTCTTGAGGGCATGTAGTTCCCAGTGTAGGGAGGGGGAACTGCATGAAACCCTTCACCTGTTTTGAATCTATCATTTACTGGACTATCATCCACATCACTTTCTCTACTGTTAAACACACTATGAACCACTTCACTCTCATTTATTTAACTATTATAACCAAGACCAGCTTTGTCTTTAGCACTTATTTGACCATTAATTAGTTTAGTTAGATTCTTTGATGATTCTTCAAAATTTTCTAGTTTAAGTTTCAAATCATCTTTCTCTTTTAAAGCTTCTTCTAACTGATTTTTAAGGTCTTTGATAGAAATATCTTTCACTTGGACATCATACTTTAAAAATGCAATATCTTCTTCATAAACAGCTTCATTCTTTTCATGAACAACTATCCTAGATTCTAATGATTCTAATCCCATTTGATAACCTATAATTTCTAGATTACGTTTATTAAGAGCTTCACGCTGTTGATCATACTGTTTTTGAAGAGTTTCATATAATTTTAAGCAATCTTTAGAGCAAGTATGTACCTCAGAATCCGAACTTGATGAACTTGATGAACCTTGGGATGTATAGGCCATTAGAGCAAAGCTTGTGATGCCTTCTTCAGCCTGAAAGCTCCAATCATAACCACCTATCCCATCTTGAACAACCAAGGCATTTGTAGTAGATGTATCCACTGGTACATTCCTTCTTGGAGCATCTCTATTTCTATTCCTCTGATTCCTTGGTGCCCTACATTCTCTGGCAAAATGACCTCTCCTATAGCAGTTGTAGCATTCAACATTTGTTCTATCAAAGCCAACAGTCTCTTTTTATTTAAATCCATATTCCTTCCTGTCTTCTTTATGAACCTCTTAACTCTCATGGTAAGCATTGCCACTTGCCATTTGAGATCCATTTCTTCAAGATCATCAGCATCAATCTATTCCAAATCTTCATAGTCCAACTGTGGGGCATTGGACAGGTTAGAAAAGAAAGAAAACATGACATCATCAGCATATATTGGGTTTCAGAAGTTTCTACAACTTAGTGCTGCTACTTATACAAGTTACTACTGCCAGTTCTACTTAGTGTTGCTGGTGAAGAATGCTAAAGATTTAAGAAAATAGACTAAGTAGTTAGTCCTGTTAGTTATAAGGAGTTAGTACTGCCAATACATTGTTAGTATTGCCAGTATAGTTAGTGCTGTTAGTAGTAAGTTAGTACTGCTAGAATATAATAATACTCGTTAGGAGATATGCATAGTTATATTGGAATAATTTTTGCATATCTTTTCTCACATATGTAAGCCCACTAGGGTTTTCCTTGGTGTATAAAAGGAACGACGAACATTAGTTTTAGATATAAAAGTTACATTATACATATTTCAAAAAAGTATTCATAGTTTAATAATCTGTAAGCTAGCAATTAATAGTAATCAAAGTTACTGTTTTATTCATTGTTAATTCTTAGCAAGTATAAGTTAGTTTCCGCATAACTTCTCTGTTCATAAGTCATTGTATCTCTGTAGTTAGTTTGGATCTATCAGATTGGCCTACTACACTTAACAGGCTAAAAGATCTATTAAGTCAAGGATCTACAATTAGGTATCAGCAGCCTGTTAGAGAAACCTGAGTAAGAAGAACCAAACACCATTCAGTTAATAGTAACCTTTACCTTTCAGCATCTATTCAATGGCAGGATCAGATGATGAAAATCCACCATGACCACCACCACAAACACCAACACAACAAGCCCCTCACACTGTGTCAACCATTAAACTCCGTATTCTGAAGAAAGGTAAATATGACATTTGGGCCATGAAAATGTAACATTACTTGAGCCATACAGACTATCCTATATGGGAAGTCATACAAAAAGGAAATGGTCCTTATAAGTGTCTCAACAGATACAAATGGAGTAATAAAAGGGTTCAGCTCCTAAAACTGCTGAAGAAAATTTTAGCCAGAGAAAGAGAAAGAAAATCAAGGACCACCTTTGCCTTATGCTTTACAGAAGACCATGTTAGCAAACAATTTTCACAAGATGACTGAAGCTAAAGAGATCTGGGATACTATCAAATCCAGATTCAGTGGCAATGATGAATCAAAGAAAATACAGAAATACATTCTAAAGCAATAGTTTGAAGGATTATCTGTATCAACTCAGATTGACAGCACAAAGGGTTATGACAGGCTTCAAGTCTTCTGAGTTCAACTTGAGATTCATGGTGCAGTGTACTCCATTGAATAGAAAATTATAATGTTCCTTATCTCTACCCTTCTTCCCGGCCCCAAGTATCCTTATCATGATGACCACGCCAGGAGTTGACAGTCCTAGTTTGATGATCTCTATAAACAACTTAAGTCTTTGAGACTGAAGTAAGGATCAACTGTGATCATCTCTAGGTACATAGAATGTCGCCTTTGTTTCTTCTGAAAGCACTAGCAGTACTAATGATGTTAGTACTGCTTATGGTGTTTCTACTTCTTCTGGATACAACTCACAAAGGGAAAACTCTTCATCATACACTGATGAACTTATGTACTCTTTCTTTGCTAATCAATCCAGTGGTCCACAATTGGATCATCAAGATCTGGAGCAGCTTGATGAGTTTGATTTAGAAGAGATGGACTTGAAATGGCAAGTAGCCATGATTTCTATGAGACTGAAGAAGTTTTACAAGAAGACAGGGAGAAGGTTGCAGTTTCATGCCAAGGAACCAGTTGGCTTTGACAAGACCAAGGTTGAGTGCTTCAATTGCCATAACACAGGGCACTTTGCTAGAGAGTGCAGATCAAAAGTAAATCAAGAAAGCAGAAGAAGAGATGCAGGGAACACTGGATATAGAGCAAAAGACAATGGGAGGAGACATGGAAAACAGGAGGAACCTAAAGCTTT
The DNA here is from genome assembly GCA_026074375.1 of Tanacetum coccineum. Taxonomy (NCBI): domain Eukaryota; kingdom Viridiplantae; phylum Streptophyta; class Magnoliopsida; order Asterales; family Asteraceae; genus Tanacetum; species Tanacetum coccineum. The sequence goes on along the minus strand of BQNB010022808.1, from coordinate 34,154 downwards.
GGTAACTCTTGATGGAGAAGGTGTTGATTGCATTGTTCATGCAGATGATGAATAAGAGAACTTTGCTTTGATGGCTTACAGTAATTCAGGCTCAGACACTGAGGTAAAATCTTGCTCAAAAGAATGTGTGGAATCATATGCTAAACTTAAAAAATTATATGATGAACAAAGGGAACAACTTGGTGATGCTAGTATTGAAATTTAAGCCTATACTCAAGCTTTAAAAAAGGTAGAGGCTCAATTAGTTGCTCATCAGAAAAATCAACTTTGGTATGAGGAAAAGATTAGATTTATGAAAATTGATTTAGATGATAAAAATGATGTGCTTACATATCATAAGAAACTATTAGCAAAAGCTGTAAAAGAAAATAAAGAATTAAAAAACAAACTTGAGAATTTTCAAAGTTCTTCTAAAGGCCTTAGTAAAAATGCAAAATAGTACAGATGAGTACTAGGGACAATCGGGCTTGGGTATTGGAGATCAATACATAATGGTGTCCTTAAATTTTGAAAATGAAGTTTTTCAACGTGTATATAACATAGGTCAAGTGAAGAGAAGATAGACCTGTGCATGATAGATTTGAAAAAGTTTGAAGGCATGCAGCAGTTCCGCCTCCAATGACAGGAAATAACAGCCTCCAAGACTGATAGAAAGGTAGATGATACTATTACACATTTGGTGTAAAACATCTAAAACTAGTAAATCAGATACACAAACCAGTAATTTTGACTCTTGTGAGTCTAATTCAAGTGTATAACGACTTGAAATACTTGCCGTGAACCATTGTAGTTGAACCAAAAGTTTTATCACCTAAAGTTTGGTCTGATGCTCCTATCATTGAGGAGTATGAGCAGACAGTGATGATGAATATGTGATTCAACCTTCAAAAGAACAGCAAAAACCTAGTTTTGCTTTTGTTAATACTGTTAAGCATGTAAAAACTCCTAGGGAAACTATTAAAGAACAAACACATAAAGTCCAGTCCTAAAGCTGTACAAGAAGTAGACTGGAATGGTTTAATTACCAAAAGGTTAGTTGGGATAAGGTTTACTAAAAAGGCATGTTTTGTATGTGCAGTTTTAGTCATCTTATTAGAGATTATGATTTTCAGTGAGAACAGAATGGCGCTAAATAGTTATAATTGAACAAAAAGAAGGGTAAGGGTACCTCAGGGGAGAATTGAAGCCAGATGTGGAACAATGTGCAAAGATTGAATCACCAAAACAAGTTTGTTCCAAAAGCAGTACTAACTAAAACTGGCATATTTCCAGTTAATACTGCTAGACAAAATCTCTCTAGTCAAGCAGCAACAACTAGTACTGCTAGGAAAGTTAATACTGCCAGACCTATTGTGAATGAAATCAGACCAAGAAATAATTTTTATAAGTCTCATTCACCTATTAGAAGGCCATTTAATAGAACAACAACACCAAAAGCTAATTTTTCAAATCAAAAAGTTAATACTGCTGAGGTCAAAGCAGTTAGTGCTGTTGGGGGTATAAGGGAAACTGTTGTTAAGCCCTCAGCAGGTTGTAATTGGAGACCCAAAAGACATTACTAGAACAAAGTCTCCTAAGACAATAGTGGATCAAGCTTTAGTAAAAATGTTAATTTTAAAGATCCACTAGGCAGACCCAAGTCAGCAATGACTTGGGTCCCTAAGAGAAACTAATTTCTCTTATTTGATGTGTAGGATAATCCACAAAGAGCTTTAAAGAACAAAGGGATTATTGATAGTGGATTTTCCAAGCGCATGACTGGGAACAAGGCCTACCTTGCTGAATATCAAGACTATAATGGTGGCCCTATTTCTTTTGGAGGTAGTAAAGGTTACATAACTGGTAAAGGTAAAATAAAAATAGGAAAGTTAGATTTTGAGGATGTGTACTTTGTGAAAGAACTACAACATTTCAATCTTTTTTTCCCATTTCTGTGCACAGATTGTGACAATAAGAACAAGGTTCTCTTCACAGACACTGAATGTCTTGTGTTTGTCTCTGACTTTTAATTTGCCTGAATGAAAATCAAGTATTACTTAGAATCCCTAGACAAAACAATATGTACAGTTTCAACTTAGAGAACATTGTTCCTTCTGGAGGTTTAGCTTGTTTGATTGGCAAAGCCACAGTTTGAAGAATCTAACATAATGGCATAGGATGGTTTGGGTCATGTTAACAGTTAAAAACTTAAACAAACTTGGTGAAGGAAACCTTGTAAGAGGTTACCTTTAAAGATTTTCTAAATAAACCACACATGTGTTGCTTGTCAATGGAAAGCACCAAGGCCTCCTGTAAGGCCAAAATAGTGAGCTCTATTAGTCAGCCCTTACAGCTTTTGCATATGGACTTATTTGGACCCACATCTGTAAGGAGCATAAACCATAAGACTTATTGCCTGGTTATCACTGATGATTTTAGCAGGTTTAGTTTAGGTGATCTTTTAAGAACTAAGATAAACTAGTGGAACCTTAAAGACTTTATAAGACAAATAGAAACCAATTAAATCAAAAAGTGAAAACTATTAGAAATGTGATAATGTGCAGAATTCAAGAACGAAGCACATATTGAATTTTGTGGGACAAAATGGATCAAGAGGGAATACATATATGCTAGAACTCCACAAACAAAATGGAGTGCTGAAGAAAGAATTGAACCTTATTGAGGCTGCTAGAACAATGCTATAGATTCATGTTTACACTACACTTTTTGGGATAAGCAGTATAGTACTGCTTGTTATTCCTTAATAGGGTATTAGTGACCAAGCCTTAAAACAAGACACCAATGAACTTAAACTGTAAAAATACCAAACAAAAGCATAAAAGACCTTGGTGCCATGTGCCATCTTGAATACCATTGACCAACTGGTTCAAGTTTGAAGGGAAGTCTGATGAAGGGTTTTTAGTTGGGTATTCCCTAAATAGCAAGACTTTTAGGGTATACAATTTAGAAACCAAGAGAGTTGAAGAAAACCTGCATATAAACTTTTTAGAAAATAAACCAAATGTTGTAGGGAAAGGACCTAATTAGTTGTTTGATCTTGATTATTTAACTAATTCAATGAATTATCAGCCTGTGAGATCAGAAAATCAAGCTAACAAAACTACAGGTCTAGAAAAAGCTAATCATAGTGCAGGTACACAAGATAATATTGATGCAGGAAATTCTAAAATGGAAGCTGACCCTGCTCAAGACTACTTTGTACTGCCAATATATTCTTATTATACTTTAACAATCAAGAGCTCAGAAGCAAATAATGGAGATGTAAAGCCTAATGGGGATACTTGTCCAAAGACAAATGAGGAGCCAAAAGATCAGGAGGATCAAGCCTTTTTGGAGGAGCTTGAAAGGCTTAAAAGACAAGAAAAGGAGGCTAATGATGCAGCTGAAGTTTTTAGTGCTAACAGTACTAACACAGTTAATACTGTTAGCACACCAATTAGTACTGCCAGTCCCTCAAATGTTTTTAGTACTGGTAGACCTGATCTAAACAACAATGACCAAAATGATTCTCAAATACCTGCTCTTGAGGATATTTATGACAATCCAAATGATGGTATTTTTACCAATGCATCTTATGATGATGAGGGTGCAGTGGCTGACTTCACTAATTTAGAATCCACTGTGAATGTTAGTCCTATTCCCACTTCAAAGATACACTTTATTCATCCTACAACTCAAATTCTTGGAGATCCAAAATTAGAAGTTCCACTCGGAGCAAAATGAACAAAATGTTCTGGATCCCCTGCATTTGATAGCTAAATCAAAAGCGAGAAGAAATAATCACAAGAATATCCAGCACTGCCTTGATTTGCCTTGGCTTCTAATCTCAAATTTGAACTCAATAAGATATTTTGAAAGCCCTGCATATGAAAGTTTAGTTTAATGCTATGCAAAGCATCTTGTTGCAATATCAAGATTCAGAAGTATTGGGATTTCTTGTAGATTAGCCTATTGGAAGAATGTAAATTAGGACAAAATGGGGTCCACAGCATAAAGAATGATGAAAGCGGTGATTGTGGATAGAAATAAGTGCAAGGATGGTTGCCCAAGGGACATAGGCAAGAGGAAATTAATAGACTATAAGATGAGGTTTTTGCTCCCTGTAAGCTAGGATTGAAGCCATTAGGATCTTTTTGGCCTTTGCTTCTTATATGGGATTCATAGTTTATTAGATGGATGTGAAGAGTGCCTTCTTGTATGACATAATTGATGAGGAGATGTATGTGTCTCAACCTCCAGGTTTTGTAGATCCTAAGTTCCCTAAGAAGGTCTACAAGGTTGTGAAAGCTTTGTATGGTTTACACCAAGCTCCCAGAGCCCGGTATGCTACTTTATATATTTTCTTGTTAAAGAGTGGATACAGAAGAGGAATCATTGACAAGACTCTTTTTATCAAGAAGGACAAGAATGATATCATGTTAGTGCAGGTTTATGTGGATGATATTATTTTTGGTTCTACAAAGAGGTCTTGGTGTGATGAATTTGAGTGCATATAAGAGAGAGAATTTCAGAAGGATCTATGGGAGAGCTCACCTTCTTTATTGGATTACAAGTCAAACAGAAAGAAGATGGTATTTTCATAAGTCAAGATAAGTATGTTGCTGAGATCCTAAAAAAGTTTGATTTTGCTAGTGTAAAGACTGCCAGTACTCCAATTGAGACTCATAAGTCACTGGTTAAGGATGAGGAAGCAGCAGATGTGGATGTACATCTTTATAGATCCATGATTGGCTCTTTAATGTACTTGACTGCTTCTAGGCCTGATATTATGTTTGCAGTCTGTGCTTGCTCTAGGTTTTAGGTAACTCCAAAGTCCTCCCATCTTAATGCTGTGAAGAGAATCTTTAGATACCTCAAGGGCAAACCCAAACTGGGCCTTTGGTATCCTAGAGTGTCATCATTTAACCTGGAAGCCTACTCAGATAGTGACTATGCTGGAGCAAATCTTGA
>BQNB010022808.1:5606-22320 GCA_026074375.1 Tanacetum coccineum | reverse complement strand
CGTCATAAGGTAAATATATTATATATGTATATATATATTATATATGTATTTCCTCCAACAAAACCAAAAACTAAACATCCCCTTATTTTTTTAAAAGGCTTGGGAGTTAATTTAGTCACATTAGGAAGTATATTTACCCCCTTTTGTATCATTATCCTACATTCTTAAAACACACAGTACAAGATATATCAAAAAAATCAACTCTTTGTTTCTTTTCACTCTAGTTCGACGACACCAACAGCATAACCACCATCACCACCAAAAATCTTCAATCTTGATTCCTAAAATCCATTTCATCCAATCTCAAATCATTCCTGCATAAACCCCTATCATCCGTTTCAATTAAAATTCACCATGCATGATTTCTATTAAATTCTTGATTTTCCAAGATTTGTAATTTTAGGTTTTTAGTTTAATTAAGGGTGATCAAAGTAACGAAGGTTGGATTATAAGTGTTTAATCAAGTTTTGGTGCAACAAAAATCGGTTCGGATCAATGTTTTTGGGGGGTGTGGTGTTCGGCCAGAAATCAAACCCACAAGGGTTTGATAGTGTTGATTTTCCTTCTCTTGATTTCGCGTTGTAAGCTTCTTATTATTCTTTTTGTATTGTTTAATCTTATATATACTTGCATGTAGGTTGATTGTGCTTAAGAATCCATGAAGTAGCACCCCAAGTGGTATTCCGCTGCGTTGTTATTTTGGGGGTGTTACAGTATCCAACTTTCTGTCCAATACATCGTATTCATTCAACAGATTAATACGGCGTATTCACTTCATTTGGATATGGCGTATCGATCATCTGGAACATAATAAGAATCTTAGTTTTTCGTATTTTATTTTCGTGCTAAAATTTTTTTTATCTTTCTTCAGAGCAAATCCTGCTGATATTTTTACCCTTGTTACAAGACATATTTATCAGAGCTAGTCGATTGAAGAAAGTTATGGCAGACAAGGGAAAGAAGTCAAGTATAGAAACATTTGCGCCTAATGACAAAGCAAATTACTATTCCAGGATAACAAGTATTACCGTTAACATGAAGAACGCTTATGAATTGAAAGGAAAATTCTTGGATGATCTGCACAACAATGCTTTTAGTGGAACAAACGGGAAGGACGCAGTTGAGCATATTGAATACTACCTAAAAATTATTGACCCAATCAAATTACCCAATGTAGATCATGATAAACTGAGAATTGTTGTTTTCCCAATCTCATTGGCTGGAGGTGCACGAAGATGGTTTGATAAAACCAAAGAATCAATCACTTGTTGGGTCGACTTAACTACAAATTTTTTTGGAAAATACTACCCGCCTTCTCGCATCAAGGGAATTAACACTCCCGTAATAAAATGGGACCCAGCCAATCCAAAATTCGAAGGCTGGTTGGCTACAAAGTTCGTAAACTATAAAACGATGGATATATTCACCAAAGGAGCTTTGTGGGTTACTGGAAAATGGGTGGTGATGAAATTAAGGTATCTGATGATGAATCTTCTGATCTTGAAGAATACTAGAGTAATAAGGATGAAACCGTCGAAATTTTTAAGATAGAAACTGATGTTTTTTACTACGAGACACCTCTCTGTTTGGCATTCAATGAATTTAACTACCTTCTCAAAGTAGATCCGGAGTTACTTACAAATGATATTATGGGGTTTAAAACCTATGAAGATTACAAAAACGACTGGATCTACGAATGGAACGAGAATGTACCATGGGTATATGACAAGCCATGGCTTGATAATGGAATATGGAAGGAACCGAAACCAGTCAAACATACTTGCAAGCCTTTCAACTATAAAACTGGATGTTCGAAATGGCCAACCTGTAGTTGGAGACAAGATGGTTATTGTAATGGACGAAATTTGCCCGATGCTTACAATATTAGAAGCTCGCTCCATTACTAAGACCTTGAATGCTATGAGGCTCTGGAAGATTGCGAACTAAAAGATGAAGCTTTAAGGAACAAAGCTATCATGGAAGGCTTAATCAGCGATGATGAATCAAGTAATGATTGTTGGAAAAGATGGAAGAGCCATGTGATTAACTACCACGATTATAATGAAAGGAAATATGAAAACGAAACTCATAATGAAGGACATGAGTTATGTGGTATCAAAACTCGCGAGGTGCCGGTTTGCCAAATAAAAAGATATAAGATGATCAAATACTCGTTCAATGATGAAGAAGAATATGTTGTGGTAAAAGAAGACGAATACGATGATCTTACAATCATAAGTAATGAGGCATGCCGAGCTTACCAGGAAATCTTTTGGATGCTGGAAGAAGGATGGAAGGTTACGCGCACCGAGTGAGAAGCTGAAAAAAAAGTCTAACTTAGAGACTTCGTGTATACAAAGTGAATTCCCGAAAGGACAACCCAAGAATGTTATTTAATTTTATCGAGTCTGTCTTCCCAGACATCAATACGGCGTATCCGCTCCATACCATACGGCGTATTGATTGTCTGGACGTTATCAGTCTTTACTTTTTATGCACTTTAAAAACATTATTGTCAGTTCTGTCAATACGGCGTATTCATGCACATGATACGGCGTATTCAACAGACTGACCCGTATTTAGATACTTTTTACAGGTTTCTCAATACGGCGTATTCCAGTTTATGGATACGGCGTATCGATCTCCTGTACAGTTTTGTTTAGTTTAGTTTAAATTAACCGTAGGTACCAAGATAGGAATGCACACGTTTTTCCTATGTTTTATACAGGACCTTGGAAGCAAAGAAATATCGACGAATATTGGTGGAGAATTTACAAATCTGGAGATCTTGAAGTTTTGAAGTCTTGAAACTTTAAGGCGGTTGTTCAACACAATCTTGCTAATAAACTCAACATGGAGAATCTACCGAGCAAATATCAGGGGAGTTTCTCATGCTAATTCTTTTTATTTCCCGTATTTAATGTTTTATCTATACAACGAGGATGTTGTATAATCCAAGTGGGGAGATGGAATTAGAATGTTTACTTGTCCTATTTTTCACACTAAAATGCTTAAATTATGCTCAAATTTAAAATTTTTCAAACATACTTTTGTGAAATTACTTGATACATAACCCGCACACAATAACCCTTGTTAGATATTGTAAGAATTTAGCCTTATCCGTTTCCAAATGTTTACCCAAATTTCACAAAATATGAGTGTGCCGGTGATGTTGTAGACTATAAAACTTGGCTTGGTATATCACTCGAGACCGCAATAATAAGTACTATGGATTTAGATGGAGTAATTTGTTTAAATTGGTAAATTTGAAGATTACACCCAAATCGCCTTTACATGTTGCTTATTAACTAACTACACCGGTTAGTTAACCCCCGTATAAACCCTTTGTTTACTCTCATCGTAAGAGTAAGATACCCCTAGAACAATCCGTAGAGCCAATCCTTTAGGAATTACACCAATTGTTTATTTCGTTACACCTTTATACCTTAGTCTACCCTGTTAGATTAAGTTTATTTTACAGTTGCTAGTTGCTTAAAGTGTAAAGTTTGTATTTCCCGAGTCTTGTATCTATTTTGGTACGGTTGGAAGAAATTTGCACATTGCAAATGGGAATGTATATTATAGTCAAAACTCATGTATTTTTGCTACCATCGCAATTATTGGTACGCCCGAAGAATGAAAAAATTATCGAGGAAATTATCCGGAACTATTATGATCTTGAAGATGGTGAAACTACACCGAGTTTCGTAGTATAATTTAAAAAAAAAAAATCAAAAAATTAAAAAGGCGCAACAAAAAAAGAGAGAAGTAAAGTTAAAGATAATCGTTTCGCAACTAACCGAAGGAATTACAAACGAAGATTGATTTATTCATTGATACAAATCGACGATGTAGAGTATTGTATAAAGTGGAAGATATCGCCACTTGCCTTGTAAAGTATGTTAAGTATGGGATGTTTGGGAAGTTGACCGTTACGGGAACGCCAACTTAGGTTGTTGTTTTTGATCTATGATCAAGACGTTGTAAATAGTTGTGTCTTTATCATGGTAATGGTCGGGAAAAAGTGTCTAGCAACTTGTATTTTAGACTTAATCTATTTGTTTCGTAATTTTTATTTAACAACAATTTATTTCCCTTTCCTAATCATTAACCATGGATTTTACGTGAATAAGGATGTAATCGAGCGTGCATGTCTATTCCGTCGTTACGGCCATGTATGCATGTCTCAGATGCCTTGTTGGTTTATTACTATTGGTGAAAGTTAGAAGATCCATACCCAATATTACTCTACTATTCCTACTCTTTAGCTTATTCGAGGAGGGAGTAAGCAGTCACATGTGTCTATCCTGTCGTTACGGGTGTGTAAGTGTGATCTTTGTCGCCCTCCTAGAATGTTGGTATCGATAAAGATTAGTTAGAGTAATCAACCCTAAGCCTTATCATACAAACCCATATTTACCTTTATAAACTTGTTACTCCTTAGCTTTAGCGGTGGAGATGTGTATCCTTGCCAAGCTTATGATAGAATACTCGTTACGGCTGAGTAATTGAGCGAATTAGTTACGTGTTACAACATAGATTAGTGGAGTGATTTGAGTGTTTTCATCTTCCTATTTCATGAGGTGGTTGGATGTGTACTTGTAATAGATCAAATAAATGCTTTAACGGAAAATATACTTAGGGATACATTTTTATAAACTTCTAAAGGCTACTTGAGGACAAGTAGGATTCAAGTGGGGGGATATTTGATGACATCAAATAATGTCTATTTTATAGCATCATTTATCCCATGTATTTAACCCATTTTGTATAATTATTGCAAAGAATTGTTGCTTAATCGTTTATATTTGAGAATTGCAGTAATTACGGAGTACTTGGTGAATATTAGCAAAAGGCGCGCATTCTGGAGCTTAAATGAAGATATTTTGAAGATTACTATTCTCAAGACTAATACGCCGTATCCATCAAGGAAGATACGGCGTATCCGTGCCTGCACTCACCAAAGACCACAAAAGAAAGAAGATCAATACACCGTATCCAGAAGACCAAAACGTCATATTATAAATATAGTATGTGAATATTTTGGAAGATATCAAACGTGATCCCTACTCCAAGAAACTCCAATACGCCGTATCTAATCCCTTGGATACGCCGTATCGAACCGACTTCCAGACTCTATAAATACAAAACTCAAAAATAAGTTTTAAGTGTGCTAAATCATATTCTCGATACCTAAACCACAAAAGTCATTTTTCAGAGGAGAAAAAGAGCTAAAGAGGTCTTGCAACGCATTCCAATCCAAAGAAGATAATGTGTAATTTCTTATACTTTTGTAATCATTCAGTTTTTGGAATCATTCGTTAACTCGGTTAGTTTACCTTGGCTAAAACAATTACTCTTGTATTAATTATGATGTTTGAAGGCTAATACCTTCGGGTATTAGCCGTTATTATGAAGGTCTGAATGTTTGGTTTTGTTTATATCTCGATTACTTAATTTATCGTTGTATGCTTATTTATGTTTATCAATTCATACTTGTTTATGTGCTTTTGAATGCGACCTATCATTCAACTGGATCTAGTGATACGCAGTAAGTAATCTAGATGTCGGGATAACTCTCCATATAGTAGTTTATACATCTAGAATCATAGGATCACAAATATTATCCTTCTAAAATCGTACTAAGGATACGCTTCTGGCTTAACTAGTTAACGGAAATTGCCTTTGGTTTATTGAACATGTTAACTAGTAGGTGAATCTAGATAATTCAACAAATAATGTTCTGATTCCATTGGATAGTTGGACAAGTGGACTACTAGTGTATAAATTGCCATTAACCAATAAGTGGGTAAAGTCTCTATGAGCTAGAGTTTAACAAGATCACCATTGCTTTAATCCCTAAGATGAATTATAATCAGGTAATAAGGATGCTTTATGCGGATGCTTTAATTGTGACAGAATTAATGTGTCTACGTCTTAGGATGAAGTCCCGCCTAAGTCTAAGAATGATATGCCTCTTCGAGATAAGTAATCATTGCACTAAATAAACAAACCAACTTCTAATCGGATTAATGATGGCTAATACAGTTTTCTATCATAAGTCTCGACCGCTCTTTTATCTTCTGTTAATTTACTTGCGTGGGTTAAAGTGTCTTGAATTGATTATAGTCACTAACAAATACGTGCCAGTCTCTCAGACTGAAACCTCCCTTTTACATGTTAGAATTAGGATTAGAACTTAGATAGGATAGCATAGGTTTAACTTAGATTTGAATTAGCTTAGATTAGATAAACCAAAATATAAAAAATTAAGAGATTTAACCTCGCTTCAAGTGTTTGACACCCTACTTACCACGAATCTACCACTGACCGGGTACACTGCCCGTTAAAGTGTTGTTTTTGGTTAAGTCGGCAAAATATAAATTTAAAACTTGAACTATCATAAATAAACACCACACAACGACACATCATAGATCTAAAATAAGGGTTTTGATTGTACAATGATTTGTACCTTCTTGATTAGAGCTTGCTGTATGTAAGACAGAAAATAATCACTTGGGTTAGCACAAAGCGTAGGGGAGGACCCTACTATCTAGCTCCTGTGTGAGAATCAGTAATCATGGATATGGTGTGTGTTTTAGAGAGAGAAAGTAGTAGGTGTGTAAGAACATACATTATTTGGATAAATGAGGCGGCTATTTATAGGTAGACCCTAAGAATGTCCTAGACTTTGCTACGTGTCTGATTCTGGTTGGATGGAGAGGAGCATGATCTCGCCAGCCAATAGGAGAGCATCTGCTGAGGCTCTGAGATCGTACCCATGTGCGGCGGTTATGCATGAGCGAGAATAAAGGACAACCATTTGTCCTTACTGGGCCCATAAAATATTATGTTTTGTCATGTAGCTCAGAGCCTTTCTTGGCTCTTCGTAGGATTTAGGTTCCTCGAAGGCTAAAGGCTCAATTTTAGATAGGCTTTGTTGTGTATTGACGGATTCCCTTACGGTAGACCTTGGTGCACTTTACGCCAATGAACACCCCAAGTGTTATGTGTATAACATCGGAGGCTATGCTCTGACCGTGAGATGGGGTACATCATCAAGCCCTCCCAGTCTAATGTGTTATGTTAAATTCTCGTAGCATAAAGCATCAGACTCTATTTTTCGCAGCGTATTTTGGCGGGCTTCTTGTGTTCCTTTTCTACAGTTAAATGCCGAAGGCTCAAAACGTTTTTTCGGAGGCGGTGCTTGAGTGTTTTTACCATAAATGTAGGTGCCTGCTTTTCACGCGCTTTCATCTATAACGTTTATTTTGTTAGTGGGGCATGTGTACCGCCTAGATTCCTTGTTGTCTAGGTATAAATATTTTACTTTTCCCTTCTTTTTACTTTTATCATGTTTTTCCTAGGATTTTTTTTGCCAGGAATTTTATTTATCGCCGATGTTCATCTTTATTCCAAACTTTCTTCATTTCTTTCAGGTTTGTTGCTTTCGATCTTCTTTTTTGTGTTTTTGTTTTTCTTTTTTTCCCTTTAGTTACGCCAAAACTTGGTACTGCCAATGCTACCTGCACCATTACGAGGGAGGAGTACATAAATTTTATTGATCAATTTCATATTCCTCCTGTTATGATCCCTTATTCCTTGTTCCGACCATACTGCCCTTGACATTTTGCCTGGTTATTTAGTTCTATATCTTTCCTTTTTTACTGTGGGGAACTTTCAACTTCCTTTGGGCAAGTTTTTTCTTGAGGTTTTGGATTTCTTTAAGTGCCATATATCTCTTCTGAACCCGTTTGGTGCAATCCGCTTATCTTCCTTTGCTGTGGCCTGCAGGGTCTATGGTGGTGAACCAACTTTGCCTTTATTTACGTCTTTATTTACCCTTAGGTCTACGCGAGATTGGTTAACTTTTCAAAAACGTGTTGGCAACTCTGTTCCTTTTGTTTTTAAACCTCTATGCTTAATGTTCTTGGTTGGAAATCTAAATTTATTTTCGTCCATGAAGGTCTCTTCTCTTACCAACATTCGGGTCTTATTACTTCCTTTAGGCATAACTCTGGCACCTTTTCTTTCTCCTTTCCTTCGGAACCTTTTGATGTATCCCTTCGATCTTGCTTGTCGCGCTATCCTATTAAGGCTCGGGTATTTTCGGAGCCTATCCTATATCTGGCGGGATTGGCTTATTCCTGGGAGGGTTCTCCTATGCATCCGACTATCCTTGTTGGTGGTCAGGGTATGCTTCGTCATTCATTTTTATTATTCTGCTTTATTCTTGTTGCTTTTTAACTGGCATTTCACCTTTCTTTAAGGGTGACTTTGAGGGACTTTCTCTACTTTACCAGGAACCGCTCCGTTACCATTGCTGCTGTCCCAGATAGCACCCCTCTATCCGTAGGAAGCCCTGATATTCCTACTATTAATACTTCGGATGAGGACATCGAGATGCAGGTTGCTGGTGTGGGTGTTGGCATTTCTTTTCCTCGCGTTAAGGGTGTGGGTATGGCTGCTCGTTCTGCTCCACGGAGGGCCATATCTGCGCTTGTTTCAGTTGATTTTTCTTCTAAAGGGAAGGAAGTTATTGTTTCTCTAACGGGTGGTTCTAAAAGAAAAAGGCTTGAGCTTCAGGTGGTAAAGGTTCCTCCCTCGTATTTGTGGGGAGGCGTACTAGGTTCTTTGGTCCTTTGGCTAGCTCCAAGGATGCTAGGGAGTTGATCCTTTCTTGCCATGTTATTTTCTTTGTCCTATTTTGCTTACTTTGTTTACTTTTGTTTTGACTTTTTACTTATTTTGAACTTTTTGTTAGGTGATGATGTGTCTCAGGAATCTCATGACGTCCTGAGCGGCCAATTTACATGATGTATATGTGTAGAAGTTTAGTGCTGTCAAGTAATATGTTAAACATGGAAGTTTTATCTTTATCTGCAAAGGTTTTGAGGGTCCATGGTGAAGTCTTTAATCTGAGGGGAGAGCGGTCAGAATCCGCTGCTTTTATTTCTAGATTGGAGGCTAAGCTGTTGTGTGTTGAGGGTAGGTCATCGGCTAGCGAGGATACCGTTGTTCACGATTTAAAGGCTGAAATCGAAAAGCTGGTTGAGGGTATTGTAAATCTTCATGAATTGTCTCGTTTGGTTGAGTCTTCAAAGATGGTTCTTGAGAGTGATACTGAGTCTCTTTGTAGTAGGTGTCGCCAGTTTGAAGAGAAAGAGGCTATCATGCTTGTTACCAAGGCCAATCCTAAAACTGAACTAGAGGTTCTTAATGAGAAACTTGACTCGAACAACTAGGACCGTTCCCTAATGGTTATCGACTTACTTCCTCATGTTGTCAAAATGCTCCTTTCAAGTGACTCTTTTAGTGCTCTATTGGCTGATTTACAGGAGAAAGTTATGTTTGTTAGCAGGGCACATGCCTTGAAAGAGGTAGCTGACATGGAAATAGGTTTGAGATTGGAGGATATGAGGGATTATAAACCTGATGCTGAGGAAGTGTATGACAAGGCCATCGACGACTTTTATCGAGTTGAATTCCCCTACTTGGACCTTCTGGCTTACCGTGCGAAGAGAAGTTTAGGTTTGCTCAAGTCTCTGAGACCCCCTTATTTCCTAGTCATAAATCTGCTGGTGTGGGTCCTTCCTCAATACCTTTTATTTAATGTTTCCTTCTTGTGAAATTCCTCCCGTGCGCTATGTTGTGCTTTAAACAGTTTAGGTTTTATTATGGTGCCAGTGTGCCCATCTTCAAATAATTTTCTTTATTATCTGTTTAAATTTGGTGGATGTATGTCCGTGAATACTGTTATGTTTTTTTCATGTTTATGCTCTTAAACCTTGGGACTCTACATGGATCTTTGCAATGTTTACTTATGGCCTTGTTGGGAATTTGTTTATTCCCTTTGTTTTCTGTCTATTGTGCGCATGTAACTTTTGTTTATGTTTATATTTCCCAAAAGGTTGTATAAAGAGTAGCTAGTCCTCTTTTCCTTTTGGTTCTTAGACATATGTTTGTAGCTGACACTTAATGCTATTTTGTTGCAGTTGAAAGTGTTTTTCATTTCATAATTTGTAGGCGCGTAGCCGATATAGTTGCCTTTTAAGCAGATCTTTGCTAATAAATAAAAATGAAATTGATAAGTATTTTTGAGGATTTATAGCTCTCATGGGCTATCTTTTTATATATAGTATTTTCGGAGGTGATAACACTCAAATTGTATATGTTTTTAGGAGCGTTATTTGTGGTTTTATATAAGTCATTTGGCTAAATAGCGAACTTTTATTACTAATATTATGCAAAAATGAAGTTTATGTGTTTATAGTTATCCAAAACGGAAAATGACGATAAAAGAAGAAGAAAACATGAAGATAATTGCTTTTGAAGATTTCCCGACAAGTAAAGGTTTGATATCGAGTTTGGAAGCCCATTACAGCCCAAGAACAAGTGTTTTAACAAGATATAAGTTGTATGGGTCGACCCAACCAAAAGAGAGGCAACTAGGAAGAAGAAATCAACAAAAACGTGAAATAACATTTTGGGAGAATGATCCAGCCGCCCGGCTGGAAGAGCAACCTCATAGACTGGCTGATGCAAACGAGCCACCCGGCTCGTGATCTAACGGCCTGGCTGGCCGAATTTTTAGTTACAAGTTTGTCAATAATTGATGTGTTAATGGCCAATAATAATGGGAGTCCGATCTTTTCCCTCCCTAAACATTTTAGCTACGTTTTCTTACTCAAGAAGTGAGTATCTAGCCTATATAATAACCATATGGGGTCTTAGCCTTGACACCCTCTTCTAACTCTTGACAAAGGTTAAAGAAACCCTAAATATTCTCCCAAAAGCAATAATATCTTTGAGAATTCCAGGAGTAAGGCAAGAACGTAGGTAAAGGTCTTGGTTGCTAATTGGTGTTTTGGAGTTGGTGTTCTTGGTTGATTGGAGGCATTTGGATTGCTCTAAATCCAAGTTCTAAGTTGTCTTGTGTAATCATTCGGCTAGGTATAATCCTCGTTATGAATTTACAGAAGCTTACTTACTTTTATGTTATGAACGTTGTGATTGAATTGTGTTTTATGATAACTGAAATGAGTATGGAGTGATTTTGTTATACTTGTGCAAAAATGATATTGACTTGATTATGAGTGTTTGGTTATGATTGTATGCATGATTCCATGTTTTTTCTTGTGGTTTGTTTGAATATAAAACTTGTGTAATTGATGTGTTAATGGAACTTAAACGGATTTATAGGCCGAAAGGATTTCTGGCTATGTTCTCATTCTCCCAAAATTAGTGCACACATTAGTAAGAATTTTTGATGCATGACATCCATCAAATTAACATATTAAAAAGGCTTGTGATGATTTAAACTCGAGTATAGGTTGAAAGGACTCGTTTGAACAACTTGACATACACATTGTTTTCTAGCAAATGGAACTTAAAAATGGCTTAGTAGTGATGGAGTTCATAGGTCGAGAGGGTTCATCATCAACCTAAGATACATGTGGTTTTTGTGAAATACACCATGGATCAAAACCATATTAAAAAGCTTTGTGAGTCATACAATCACGTTTTAACCAAACAAATCAAACTCTCATGTCAATGAAATAGATTTTTAGTACAAGTATTGTTTTTACATTGAATGAATTTAGCATGAAGTGTTTTTTGAATTTAGAAGTAACAGGGATCGTGACAACCTATTTTCTTGTTTCGTTGCTATGTAATGATTATTACCAAGTCCCGTGGAATGAACTCGACTTAGCCAACTTTACTATGAATGAACGAGTATACTTGCTCGTATGCGTTTTTGGTAGATTAATAAGTCGTGAATATAAATTTAAAACTTACACGCAATACCAAACATCAAGTTTTTAGCGCCGCTGTCAGGGACTTGTGTTCTTTTCATGTTTTAATCATTACAAATGGGTAGCGGAAATGATTTTATTAAATATTCGTAGTTTTAAAATAAAAACGTAGTTGCAGGTGCAGCCAGCCGGACGGCTAGATGCCGAGCCGGTCGGCTCAATGTCTCGAAAAAAAATATTTTTGATTTTGATTTTTATAGATTAAGTGCTTGTTTATTTGTTTGAAAATGTGTTCTTATGAATGTTTTGGGATGTTTTGATTGTTAAAATGGTTTATGTGTTTTAATTTGTTAGTTTTAAATTCGTGCTCGTATTATTAGTTTTCGTATGCCTTTTTTATGATGTGTTTGCCTTGTGTTAAAATAAATTAGTGAAATATCTTATGTTCTTAATTGGTATGTGTTACAATGTTTTTTTTGTGCTTATATCATTCTTATGTCTTGTTTGGTTTTTAATAAAAAATATTAGAATAAAGTTTTTAATAGTTTTTTTACGAAATTAAAACTGGTCTTTTTATAAAAATAAATCTTATCACAACTCTTAATAATAAATAAATAGATAAAAGGTTTTTTCTCAGACCGATCCAGCCGCGTGGCTAAGCCGTAAGCCGGCAGGCGGACCGGCTCAAACACCCACTGGGTGCGACGAGCAGCCAACCAGGCGGTTCGTTGGCGTGCCGACCGGACTCAATAACTGCTGGCAGGGCGCTTTTGCACACTTTTTTCTTGATTGTTTTGTGATTTTAGTTTTTTGCAAGCCATGGTTTAGTTCTGGAAATGCTTAAATGCTTATTTATCTCAGTTTCATTAAAGCTATGTGGTTTATTGATTATGACTAACCCGAAAGCTAATAATTTGGTTTGTGATTCTATGTTTGTTTTATAGTTTATATTTGCTTAAAGGATGGACACTTTGAGTAAGGTTTCTGAGTACTTGAACAACCTTGAGGCTTTCTTGGATGATGGTGATTCATTGGAGCCTAGAAAGGTTAAGGTTGGAAAGAGTGAAAAGGAGTTGGAAATGTTTGAAGCATTAGAACATAAAAGTGTTGTGGTTGAGTCGGAGAAACATAGAGTTATTGTTTTTACTAAGGCACCTCCTCGTACCTATAGTAAGCCATTTATGAGGTTCTCCAAGCCTTGCGGTATGGATGGCCAAGGAGCTTGGGACGCGAATTTAAACATGGCAGATTCTCACAACTATATGACAGAAGAAATGTTGGATAAGCTGGGCTTTGTTAGGATCGATTATGGTGACTATGAAAGGAAGACGGTGAAGGAAGTTTGTGTGGATATTCATGGGTTTGTTTTTCTTGTTGACTTTGTTGTGACAGGGTATGCTAACGAAGGTGAGCCTTCGGTTATCTTTGGAAGAGATTTCTTGGTTACTACGAAGAGTAAAGTTGATTTTGGTATAGGAGAGATGCGGATTGATCTAACTATGCTTGAAGAAGTAATTGTAGGTGCAACCAGCGTGGCGGCTAGATGCCGAACCGGCCGACTCGTGCTCTCGAAAAAAAACATTTGTTTTTGTTTTTTAATTTAATGGATTAAGTGCTTGTTTATTTGTTTGTAAACGTGTTCTTATGAATGTTTAAGGATGTTTAGATTGTTAGAAATGGCGTATGTGTTTTAGTTTGTTAGTTTTAAATTCATGCTCGTATTGTTAGTTTTCGTATGCTTGTTTTGTGATGTGTTTGCCTTGTGCTAAAATAAATCGGTGAAATATCTTATGCTCTTGATTGGTATGTGTTAAAGTGTTTTTGTTTGTGCTTATTGCACTCTTAAATCTTGTTTGGTTTTTAATAAAAAGTATTAGAATAAAGTTTTTAATAGTTTTGATACGAGATTAAAACTAGTCTTTTTATAAAAATAAATCTTATCACAACTCGTAATAATAATAATAATAAATAAATAAAATTTTAAAAAAATATTTTTTTTTCTCTTAGAGCCGGCAGCAGGACCGGTTGAAACACCCACTGGGTGCAACGACCAGCCAGTCGGGCGACTCGTTGTCGTGCCAGTCGGCTTGTTTCTGCTAGAAGGACGATTTTGCCATTTTGTGTTCTTAGTTGTTTGTAATCCATGGTTCAGTTCTGGAAATGCCTAAATGCTTATTTATCTCAGTTTCATCGAAGCTTTGTGGTTTATTAATTATGACTAATCCAAAAGCTAATAACTTGGTTTGTGATTCTATGTTTGTTTTATAGTTATATTTGCTTAAGGGATGGACACTTTGAGTAAGGTTTCTGAGTACTTGAACAACCTTGAGGCTTTCTTCGATGATGGTGATTCATTGGAGGCTAGAAAGGTTAAGGTTGGAAAGAGTGAAAAGGAGTTGGAAATGTTTGAAGCATTAGAACATAAAAGTGTTGTGGTTAGTCGGAGAAACATAGAGTTTTTGTTTTTACTAAGACAACTCCTCGTGCCTTTAGTAATCCATTTATGAGGTTCTTCATGCCTTACAGTATGGATGGATAAGGAGCTTGGGACGCAGAGTTGGACATGGAGGAATCTCACAACTATATGACGAAAGAAATGTCGGATAAGCTGGGCTTTGTTAGGATCGATTATGGTGACTATGGAAGGAAGACGATGAAGGAAGTTTGAGTGGAGATTCATGGGTTTGTTTTTCTTGTTGACTTTGTTGTTATAGGGTATGCTAACAAAGGTGAGCCTTCGGTCATCTTTGGAAGAGATTTCTTGGTTACTACGAAGAGTAAAGTTGATTTAGGTATAGGAGAGATGCGGATTGATCTAACTATGCTTGAAGAAAAAAGGGATCTTGATGTTTTGTTGGTAGAGTTGGCTGAGACTATGGAAGAGGTTGGAAGTTCAAGTGGAGAGCTAGTGAAGATGGGAAAAGCTAGCTGATCGAGATCAATAGTATATATATATAATATAGGTGAATCGGCAAACAACTTCTAACCAAAGCGATAAACCAACTCACAAATAAAATATAATTCCGGAAGTATCGATTTTGAAAGGGAACCTTTCTAGTCGTTTCTCGGGTCGTTTTTGTTCTGACGAGGCGTGAATTGAACTTTTAGTTGACGTTTGTAATCGGGATTTTGAATAGTTCAAGATTTTTTTTGATTTGGTTCTATATCTACTAACAAAATATAAAAGCACGAAAAAGGCAATTTAACAATTAAGGCAATTACGATTCTAAATTATAAACGATAATTTAAAGATAATGGCAAAAATAAACATGACAGTTACAACTATCATGCTAAAAATAAAGAAGCTAAGAGAATAGAGATACCAAATATGTTAAAGAGTACAAAAAAATGACGAGATGAGACCCGCTCCATAAACTATATAACATTACTCCAAAGCTAAATAATTAATCCCGCTAATAGATCTCTAATTATCCAATAATCAAATTCCCATTAATCGACTACTACATAATAATATCTTCTTAGTAACCACTAATTTATTTAAAATCTTAAATGAAATGATGTATGACTAACAAAGGAAACAAGAACGTTGACTAAAAAGAAGTTTGAAAAAGAAATATACTTGGTTCAAAAACTACCATATTAAAATTAAACTTTTAGTTGAATTAAAAATTGATGGACAACTGATCTATTGGAGCAAATCAAAACAAAGGAAGTACTATGAAATAGCAAATAAAGGAATAGTAGGAAATTAAAGAAGGTAAGTTTGATATTTGATTCTACCGACCATAAAAAAAGAAGACAATTAAAATGATTATAAAGATGATTCATAAATGAGCTACTGTTTCTGTATTGTATAGGTTGGGAATTTTTTTGTTTGTATCATTTGTTGATGTCGGCTACTTATCTATAAATAAGAGTAAGATATTCAGCCCTTGATGCGTCCAATAACTGATAAAATCTTAAAGACAAAGATATGTAGGAAAAGACATAAAAGTAAATTCCAGAAAAAATAGAATGATCCTATCAATAAGCACCAAATAGCAAATAAAGACAATAATAAGCATTAATAAGCACAAATAAGACAGAAGTAAGCAGTAAATAAGCAAAACATTAAATAAGCTATAAAAAGAAAACGAGAACTTACTTTTTATTGAATAATCTTGAGAGTACAATGCTTAAAAGGATAACAATGCTTATAACAAAGCTTAAAATAGAGATTTTAACATAATTGCAGTAAAGTAAAATGCTGAAGAAAAAAACATGAGATAAACTACTCCTAGATGATTTTCTTTGAATGAATCATCCCCTATTTATAGGGGAGTCTTATGCACTATGTGAGGTAAGACAACCAATCTTCTTCAATCCTTCCAAAATTACTTATGGAAAGCCATAATTGTCACCAATCAACATTAAAACTACCCATTTATTGCTTTGACATTTCCCATTTAATTTAATTCTACACATTAATTGCTTTGACCTTGACCATTCAATGCACCATTTTTTTGCTCATATTTTATTATACTTTTAAATGAAGATGAAGCGGGTAACGGGCGTTAGTGTAGGGACTAACGATGTCATGGCTTGAGGACTAACGATGTGATATGTTTCTGGTGTGGAGACTAATAATTGTTAAGTCCTTTATTTGGGCTTCTTTCTTGGGCCGATTCTTTTTATTATTATTTAGGCTGGTTTGCAAAATGTCCTCGGCTCTGGCTTTTCTTTTCAATCTCATGCTCGGGTTTGTATGATTTTTGCCTTGTTTTTTGTCTTTTTGTTGATATCCGATACCTGCACAGTACACAACACAAAACAAGCATATATTTGGCATTTTATGCCTGTTTTTGGTTAATTAAGCCCATTTTATTTAAAAAAAGGTATGTGTATTGAAGCACATACCACTAGCCGGAACAAAGGCCATTATCTCAATAAACTTACACCACTACCACCTCTCAAGATTGAAGAAATCCCACCACTCTCATCAATTGCACCACAACCAT
>BQNB010022807.1:44429-62564 GCA_026074375.1 Tanacetum coccineum | reverse complement strand
AAAACCTATGAACTCACCAACTTTATGTTGACACTTTAGCAATGTTTTTCTCAGGTGTTCCATCTTACGGAATATAAGGAATCTGCATTGGTATATTGGCATGTAGAGGTCTATCTCTCGTATCAAGTCCTCTTCACGCCATGAAGTCACAATCCCAAATCCAGTCTTCCGCTGCAGTGAAATTTGGGGGTGTGACAACTCATATGAATTTTACTAACACCAAACATTCTAGAAAAGGCAACAAGGCAATGCATACATGGCCGTAACGATGGAATAAACATGCACGCCTGCAGATCAACCTTAACTCAAACAGGGTAAAGATAAAATCATCTTGGGTTACCAACGATAGGCACCCGAATTCCTAAAGATCTAAGGGCGATCCTCACATTTTTGCGGCGGAATTCTGAGGGTTATTTTGCTAGTCATATAAATTCTTATCCATGAGACGCTATTAATACTCGGTTTTCATCGGTATGTGTCTTAAAAAAATTAAATTTGGGTAAAAATCACCTTTTATATTATGTTTTGATATATTACCCATTATTTTAAGGACAAAGCAAATGGCAAATGAAAGAATAGTTTCTAAGGCTTATTTCCCCCTACACTTAAGTTGAACACTGTCCTCAATGTTCTATAAAAGTACCCGTTGAAACGAATAAAGGGAAAAGAAAACAAGTAAAAGAAACTAGTACTCCCCTAGTTTGCTCAATAATGGAGAAGGAACATGCGATAACCGGTTAAATCATCCTCCGAGAATCATCCAATGAAACTTCCTAAGAACTTCCAATCTTCTTCTCATCAAATATAACTTGTAATCAAAGACAAAGACAACTATACCAAGCATAAAATGTGCGATAGATAAATACACAATATGAATTTAGGGTTCGACTCGATAAAGCAGTAAAGATAGGATGAGAGAATTGTTAAACTCATTAGGTTTTGTAGGTTTATAACAGAAGAATACATATATTAAATGTTATGCAAGATTTATTTTCAAAAATAATTAAAAACTTAAAGTTTTCTGATCCTTGGCGTTTGACATCGTCAGGGTTTTTGTGACCCCGTCGCAGGTGTCGTGGTGACAGCTTCGCGTGTAAATTGTAACGCCGTCTCCACAGTCTGTGAAAACGAAAATTTTGTTTTTGATGAAAAATTTCCTACACTTGATTCCATAAGTTAATTCCTGTACAAATGGCTGCATAAAACCTGAGATTTAACAATTCAATCATATGACTCGAAACTGACGCGAATTAATCTAAACAATTCATTTAACATGTTTGAACTTGGCTCAAAAGCCGGATAAATCCCCCTACACTTATTATTTGCAAAATACCTTTGATTGAAATTAAGACGAGGTTAAGAAAAATACAAAGCATGATTACAAGATAAAGTTCAAACATGATAGAATAAAATGAAAAGAATAAAACACAAGACACTTCTAATGTGCGAGAAAAATAAATATTGGGTTGCCTCCCAAAAAGCGCTTGTTTTTGTTCGAGTCACAAGCCTGACTCTACCCTTATTTAATAGATAAAGGGGAGGGTTCCCCTACACTTAAGATCAAGTGCGGGTGATAGTAACGGTACATACCATCATGATGAAAAGGAGCCATACGTTGAGAAATTAGTTGTTGAATTATATGCTCCAAATGGTGTGTCTCTTTAATCCTAACCTTCTTTACTTCTTTTGGCCTAACAGGTGAATTAAGTATTCTTCCTAGAAAAGAATCTTCCTTAGATTCTAATTCCTACTCATTTTCTATCATCTCCATGTTCGAAAAATCAACACCTAGGGATCCAGTATGTCCTAATAAACCCGGTTTAAATCCATAATGTTTTTTAGGGTCGCCAATGCATGGGTGATAATAGCAATATGTATCCTTAGGGTGAAAAGATGCCACGTGAGGTGAAGGCGGTGTATGATTGGTCAAATGATCTACTTACTTCATCCTAAAACTATCCGGACTATGTGGTTTGATGGGTGGTTCGGGGCCTCTTTTTTCTCCTAGACTTACATCTAAGGATGGAAAATTAGGTAAAGGATTTGGCTGAGGCTCCGGCTTATCAAAACTAGGAATTTCCCTAGAACTAAGAGGAATGTTATGATTACAATTCCAGCCTACTTCCTCTAGTTTTGTTTCATTCAAAGGTTCTACCTTTATCGGGGTTCCTAAAGTCTTTTCAGCTTCTTCCGGGTAAGTCATGGGCGGTGTGTATTCCTCAAATAATGGTAGGGTTTGTGTGGTACTTTCAGGGCTTGTAACCCCTACCTCATTATCCATCATACTTAGGATATCTACATGCTCATTATAATCTAACCATGCCATGCACCTAGGTACCTGTACCCTAACCATATCATCCCCAACTATTTGAGCATTTAGATTTACAATTGTTTCATCAGAAATAGCACTTGGGTTGCTACATTTTTTTATCATCTTAGGCACAATCCTCTATGGCATACCATGCTCCTATGTTGTTGGAACATAGAGAGATTCATCTTGATGTTGTTGGAACACTAAGAGTTGATCACGAAAGAATACATCAAACCTACCTACGCTAGAATAACCGTACCTATTCATTATAATTTACAAATTTACAAATGTTACGAACAAAGGGCACAAAGAAAAAGATATAATACAAGAAAGCTAATATGCAGAATTAAAGTCTCACTTGAAAGGATTCAAGCGAATAGAACTAAGTTAAACTATGATCAAAACCTAACTATTCCCTAGGTGGCGGCGCCAAAAACTTGATACGGTCATCGTTAGACTTCAACAAGAAGTTTTACAACTCCATAGGCAGAGCACCTAATCGTTGTAGTAGTAGTATAAGCAAGACTCGGGGGGTTGTTATCGTTCCCTCGAGGAGTAGGTTGGGAAGGCTTGATCACGGTCTAACAGAATTCTAGGGGTTGAGGGAAGATTATTTTTGTATTTTTGTATTTTATGGAAAGCAAGTAAATCAAATAATTGGAGAGGTTTGGTTTTGGTTTTAGCTAAATAACTAAATATAAATCTAAACTAATGGTGATAAAAATAAGATAAAAGACTGTGTTTATTTAATCATCTATTACTCCCTAGATTGCTTCTCTTAGTGTTGTTGCCTTGTCACACTTGTGATGATCTATGTAATTATTTCCTAAGTCATGAACGAATTACACGAACCCACCGTCTACTTAGTATTCCGTTAGAGCAACGCACCTGTAAGGTAGTATGAAGACTATTAGAGCAACGCACCTGAAAAGAAGTATGAAGACTAGTACAAGCCCCTAAAGATTAACTCAAGTGCATTAGTGAAATATATTCAAAAGTGGATCAACCATAATAGGGGCGAGGTGAGGTTATGAAGACGGTTACCCTTTCTTGATAGGTAATCAAAACTTCAGTAACCTCAACACAATCATGTTTTCCTATGAACATATCAACAGCGATACAGACAAAAGTTGGTTTTCTAAAGCCTAACATGCATATCCATCACAAGAAGCAACACCACTAAGATCTACATTCTAGGTTTCATACAATCATAAATAAACACAATAGGAGGCTTAGCCTAGCATGTTAATAAAGCAAGAGCATAGATGAATCAAACAACACATAGATAAATTGAATGATTAAATAAACTTTACTTGATTAAAACATGAGTTGGAGAAAGTACAATAGGGTTTTTAGGCCCTAAATTTATCCCTAACAACTGCTAAACGAACTAGGGTTCGTACCCTCTTTTTATTCTAAAGTTACACACTCAAAACCCTAAATTCTGGTTTATATATATAGGAAAATCGTTGTGACGACGTCGCGTTTTAATCGTGACGCCGTTATGAAAGAGAATATTCTAGATAATAGGCTGGGTCGTGTGCTCTAACGCCGTCTTGGAATCTCGTGACACCATCTTGATCATCGTTGTTACTACTTCATGTTGTATTTGTGACACCGTCTCCAGCTATTGTAGAGAAATTCTTGAGCAATGTTGGTGTAGGTCCGTAGTCTTGTTTGTTTCTTCTCTAAATGAGCCCAAGTCACGTGTATTTCCTCTAAATGCCTTCCAAATGCAAAATAACTGAAAATGAATGATTAAGTACCTATCTTGGGCATAAACACACGATTTAGGGGGTTAAACGACCCCAAAAAGTGTATAAAATGACGCCTCATCAGTAAATGAGAAGCCGTGGACTGAATATGGAGAATGGATGAAACCTCTTGATAAAATTCATCATGAATGCAATCCACTTCGCTTCAAAAATAGGATTGCTTTATGGCCTACTTGCAATTAGATGGAAGATGGGTATTGCAACACAAAAGACTTGCCTGGATTCTTTCGTTAAGGCGATTAAATTCGCTATAAGTACTATGAATGGTATGATACTATTGAGGATAGCGAATTAAAGAAAGTTGCTTTAGCTAATAAAGCTATATTGGAGAAATCAACAAACATGAAGGAAGAATCAAGTGACGACGCATGGAATCATGATTCACCCATTGAAGAATGGAAGGATTATGAGCATACCACTTACATCACTACTGATGCCTATTCTAATCAAGACACTTACGATAAAGTTTGTCAAATAATCATGGATCATAATGAAGCTAAAAAGAAACAAGAATGGCTTGATAAACACGAGCTTGTGGAGGATGACGATGACGACATCAGTGATTTAGAAGACTACTTGATTCAAAAAGACCCTCCTTACTATGTGAACGAAGAAGAGGAGAGATCTAAGGAAAGGAGGTGCAAGCTATTTGGAATTCCTTACGTAAAACCACCAACATGTAAAACGGAGAAGTTTGGTAGTTAAATATTCATTCAGACCAGCTGAGGAATATGTCGCCATTATGAAATATGAATATGGCATTTGGTTCCGAACAGAAGAAAACATTTCTTACGTCTACCAAGAAATTTTTAGATTAAAGGAAGAAGGATGGTTCGTGACACGTACCAAGTAAAGAGCCGAAGACAAGTCTAACTTAAAGACTTTGCTGTAAACAAAAGTGCTTACCGGGAGACAACCCGAAATGTATTTTCAATTTTTATCGAGTCTGTGTTCCCATATTGTCGATACGACGTATCCAACCTCAATGGATACGACATATTGACTATCTGGATGTTATCCAGTTTTTACTTTTTTGCACTTTTTAACACATTATTGTTAGTTCAGTCTATACGACGTATTAATTAAATGAATATAGCGTATTAGACGACTGGCCCGTATCCAGATACTTTTTACAGGCATTAATACGGCGTATCCTGGTTTATGGATACGACGTATCAACTTCCTGTACAGTTTTAGGTTTTTATTTTTGATTTCTAACCAAACGAATATCAAGAGATAGATTTTGCAAATTGTTTTCTTATGCTTAAAATAGGACATTTTGAACGAAAAGACAAATTTGGTGGAATTCTTATTTTCTAGAATTATATGTTTGTTGTAGTCATGCTGGTATTCAGACGCATTTACAAAACACATTCTTGCTCATAAACGTAACATGGAGGATCATACCGAGCAAATCCCAAGGGAGTTTCTCGTTCTAATTCTTTTAATTTCTTGTTTTTAATGTTATATATATTCAACGAGGTCATTGTATATCTCAAGTGGGGGGAGGAGAATTAGAACGCTTACTTGTCTATATTTTTTACATCAATATGCCTAATTTATATCAAAAATTTTGAAAATTAATTAGCATATTTTTGTGAAATTATTAATTGCATGATCGCGCACACATAACCCTTGTTAGATATTGTGAGAATTTAACTTTATCCGTTTCCCAATTTTTACCAAAATTCCACAAAAATATGAGTGTGCCAGTGATGTTGTAAACTTTAGAACTTAGATTGGTATATCTATCTGAGACCACAATAATAAGCGCTATTTTTAATAGATGGAGTAACATTTTTAAACTAATAAATTTCTAGGATTAGACCAAAAAGCCAATACATGTATAATATTAACTAACTACACTGGTTAGTTAACCCTCGTATAAACCCACATTATTAACTCTCATTTTTAGAGTAAGATACCCTGAGAAAACCTAAGCCATTCCTCACACCAAATTTTGTTTCATTACACCTTTACACCTTAGCCTACCCTATTAGATTAAGTCCTTAATCGGTTGCTAGTCGCTTTTGTGTAAAGTATTATATTTCCCATGTCGCAATGCAAATTTTCTATCTATGGTATGGTAGGGAAATTGCATAATGCAATTGGGTACGTGTGTGAATTTTCTATCTACGGTTAGGTTAGGAAATTACACAATGCAATGGGAAATGTGAAAGTAGTAGTTTTTAAATTTTAGTGCGTTTACTACTTTCACCAGTATGTTCGGATATTAATTATCTAAATTTATCGTATTCGTGAATTGGTGAAATTTAACACTGTAGTTCGTTTTTCAGTATTAGTTACAAAAATAATAAAAAAATAAAAAATAAAAAAAACCAGAAAAATACATAAAAAGATTGAGAGAAAAAAGGTAAGATTTGTGAGATAATTGGTTTGTCTAAGCTTAACCGATTTAATTATTTATGATGATTGATTATTCGTTGGTACGTGTTATAAACCAACGATGTAAAGTTTTGTTGTATATTTCTAGTTGGTAGCAATTGTAAACCAGTTATGTATTTTCATGTATAAAGTGGTAGATATCGCCACTAATATTGTATAGTATATATATTATCGATGACTAAGAGTTGACCGTTACGGAAACGCCAACTAAGGGTGTTTTTGTTAAACTATGATCAAGACATTTTTGTCTATAATTTTGTGTCTTTTTCATGAGGATGGTCGGGAAAGTAACTAACAACATTGTTCCTTAATTGTTTGGACTTAATCTGTTTGTTTTGTTCTTTTTATTTAACACCGGTTATTTTCCCTTTCCTTATCCCTAACCTTTGGTTTGCTCGAATAAAGATGCGAGCAATCACATGTATCTATTCCATCATTATGGATGTATGTGTGATTTTATTCTCCTTGTTGGTGTATAACGGTTGGTAAAGGATTAGAAGATTCCATACCCTATATTGTTCTTCATCCTAACCTTTGGTTTTATTCGAATGAGGATCTGAGCAATGATCTATGTCTATTCCATCATTATGGATGTGTATATATGATTTTTTCGGCCTTGTTGGTTTACTACTACTGGTGAAGATTACTAATCCTATTCTTTAGCTTATTCGAGTTAAGGATCGAGCAATCACATATGTCCATTCCATCGTTATGGATGTGTATGTGTGATTTTGTCACATTTTCTGGAATATTGGTATCGAAAGAGATTGGAAAGAATGATCAACCCTTAAACCTTAACCCAACTTACGTTTTTAGACTTGTTACTCCTTAGCTTTAGTGGTGGAGATGTGTATCCTTTCCAAGTGTGACAATCGTGATTTGAGCAGGTTAGTTTATACCTTTAGAAATGCCTAAGTGTCCATTTTGTATGTTTCTTGCTTGCTATGTGTTCTATATGTATGTTGAAGTGGTTTACATATGTGCATGATGTCATTTTAGAGGTAAATAATTATCTTATTTTGTGTCATGATGAGTTTGGGTTAAGTAATTCCATTGTTCAACGCGGGCAGTAGTGTGATAATGGAAATGAAAGACAGTGTTGATGCATTGCTACGTCAATTTCTTGGTTTTTTAAGAGTTAAGCGTTTATAAGAAGTGTAAGTATTGGAAAGAGAATTATGTGAGTGAAATATGGAAGTTCATCAAGTAACTTTCCATAAATAGGAAAAGTGAGATGTGAAATAAAAATAAGAGAAAGTTATTTTAGAAAGTCTAGTATGTTTGTGCGTTTATGTAAAAAGGTTTACTTAAATTAGCATAGGTTTTTGTAAAAAATTAAGGTAGTGTAAATAATGATATAAATAATAATAATAAAAAATATGTATAGTGAGGGATTCAGCCGAATAAAGGGAAAAAGAAAAAAAACAAGGCATAATTCTACTAAAACTCTAATTAGGTAATTATCTTTACAATATATATCAAATAAATAAAACCCTAAAAACTATTTTCTCCCCTACTCTCTTCTTGTATTATAATCGGACCCGATCAAGTAAATAAAAGAAAAAAAAAATCATCTCATGCAAGTGAGATTTTGTGTTTTAAGTTTGAAGA
Source organism: Tanacetum coccineum (assembly GCA_026074375.1). Classification (NCBI taxonomy): domain Eukaryota; kingdom Viridiplantae; phylum Streptophyta; class Magnoliopsida; order Asterales; family Asteraceae; genus Tanacetum; species Tanacetum coccineum. The sequence continues at coordinate 54,461 of BQNB010022807.1, read as the reverse complement.
TTTAAGGTAAAAACTATAATCCTTTGTATGTTAATCATCATTAAATCATGTAATAATTGTTATAATAGAATTATGGTTTTTATAAATCTGTAATTAATAATAATTTAATCATGTTATAATGATTAGGGTTTAATTAGGATCATATGGGCGTAATCGATTAGGTTTAATTTGCGTTAAAACATGAATTCGGGTTTGGCAGATTTTAGGGCTGTGTTTAACTGATGATATCTCCATGATGGTAACGTGTTTTGAGGTGTTTCTAGTGCCTAAATTGTAGTTCAGAGAGTCTACTTTTCAAAAAGTCTGGCCTCGATCGATTTTGAGTTCTGGAAGTTAGTCAAATGGTCATTGCAAGAAACGTTGTCAAAACAGTAAATACGAGTCAGATTTAGGTCAGAATTAGAGAGGTAAAACCCCTACTTAATATTAGAATTAAGCTTAGCCAAAACACAGAGGTCAAGTTCTATATGTCTATTAACCTCACACAAAACTTTAGCCTCTGATTAGTTGTCTAAGTAGGGTAATTAGGGCCATATATTTTAGTGTGCAATCAGATCCGAATTGGGACAGTTTTAAAGTTTTATTTTATTTGGGATAGTTGCACATGTAATGGATACTTGGGACTCACAAGGTAGTGAGTTAACTCATAACTGAACTTAGGTGATTTTTGGTATAATTTATGAAGGTCAGCAAGTAAGGTTTTTAAGTTAGTAAAGATACGCTAAAATTCTGCATTTCTAAATAAAATGTAGATCACTAGAATTATGAGTAAATGAAGTGGTTAAAGTTGGGCATGGTGTCAGGGTAACCCACAATCACCATATACATCCATCATATGATTGTTACATGGAATTAACCATTTGGCTTAGTCGCGTGTAACACGTTTATATTCTTTTGTGTAGCTTTGTGTAAGATATTCGAAAGCTGCTTGAGCATCAGGTGAGTTTCATAGCCCCTCTTTTCACATCGCTTTTAAATTGGGATGGAATTGATGTAAATGGATTTGAAATGTTCTAATTACTGTGATTATGTGGTTTAATTGATGCATGGACAATGTGTATTTGGATTGGGGGTAACGTTCCTACCCATTTGGTGTGATATTAGATCGGGGGTAACGTTCCTACCCATTTGTTATGATATTGGATCAGGGTTAACGTTCCTACCCATTTGTTGTGATATTGGATCGGGGGTAACGTTCCTACCCATGTGAAGTGATGGTTTTAATGGATCGGGGGTAATGTTCCTACCCAAGTGTTGATACTTGTTGGATCGAGGGACACGTTCCGTTCCCATGCTTGTTATGGTTACATTTGCATGTTAGCTTGTATGATAGTACAGTAATTGTCCTGCCATGTTTTCATTAATCATAGTAATTGTTTATAAGCTTTGATTTTCGTGTCTTAAACCTATGACTCTCACCAACCTTTGTGTTGACGTTTTTAAGCATCATTTTCAGGTGAGCATTATGAGGATCTTAAGAATAAGAGAAGTGGCTAGAGAGATCATAGGCTGCATGCGGAGTTTAAATCTCCTAGTTTATTTCGCGTTTGATTGAATATTAAATGTTTGTTGGTTTGAACTGCTTAGATTTGTTTTGGTTGTATTGCATGTCTTGGTATTGATGTGAACCCCTTTTACTTCAATACAAGACGCCGGATATCTTTTATGTTTGTTTGGGTATTTTCATGACACTTTGTATCCCTTATGTTCCGTTTAGTTCATGTAGTTTTCTCTATGGTGACACCATTGTGTTGTGATGATATCCATTCTCGTTACGCCTTGCGTTTCCGCCTTGGCGGGGTATGACACCAAGCTTATGATAGAATACTCGTCATAACCGAGCAATTGAGCGGATTAGTTTCATGTTACCACATAGATTAGTTGAGTGATTTGAGTGTTTTTATTTTCCTATTTCGTGAGTTGTTTGGTTATGTGCTAGTAATTAAACGAAAATTTGCTTAAAGGAAAAATCTTAAACCTTAGTTTGGGATGCATTTTCATAAGTTTTCTAAAGTCTACTTGAGGACAAGTAGGATTCAAGTGGAGGGATACTTGATGACATCAAATAATGTCTATTTTATAGTATCATTGATCCCATTTAAAATACTCGTTATGTATTATTTTATGCATGAATTGGTACTTAATTGCTTATATTAGTTATTTGCAATAAATATGGAGCAATTGGTGAAGTTTAACTAAAAGGTGCGCCTTCTGGAGCTTAAACGAAAAAAATTAAGAATCTGATGTTCTGATAACCAATACGCCGTATCCATCAAGGAAGATACAGCGTATCTGCACCTGAACTTCACAAAGAAACCACGAAGACATAAAGACCAATACGACGTATACAAAAGACCCCATACATCATATCAAAGATCAAGTGTTGAATATTCTAGAATATTATAATCGTGGTCCCCACTCCAAGAAACTCTAATACGCCGTATTAAACTTCTTCAATACGGTTTATCGACTGAATTCTAGAGGCTATAAATACTAAGACCTAAATACGAATTTAGTGTGCAATTTTTATACCGAAGACTGAGAGACAGGCAGTAACCACCAGATTTGATTTTTAGAAGAAAAGAGGAGCAACGAAGGTCTTGGAACGCCCTTTAATCCATAGGAAACCCTTGTAAAATTTTATACTCTTAATATACATTCAATTATTGGTATCATTCATTAACTTAGTCAGGTTACCTTAGTTATTCGTATATCAACGTATATTCTTTGCGATGGTTATTGGCTAATACCTTTAGGTATTAGCCATGATTATGATAATTTATTTTTTGGTTTATGTTTATTCTGATTGCTTCTTGTAAATTGTATGTTGTCTTATGTTTATCAATTTATACTCGTTTATGTGCTTAAGTATGCGACCTATCATTCAACTGGGTCTAGAAAGCAGATCAAGTGGACTAGATACCAAGATAGCTCTCCATATTGCGATTTATATATCTAGAGCAATAGGATCACAAGTAACATGTTGTCTTTATTCATGGTTTAGTGAACAAGTTGGACTAGCAGGTGACCTAGGATCAACAAGTGATGTTCTAATTCCTTGGATTAAGATTTGGACAAGTGGACTACTAGTATATAAAGAGCCGCTAAGCAGTAAGTTAGTAAAGTCTCGTTGAGCTAGGATTTAATAAGTTGTATCATAAGATATATTATAACCAATCGCGAAGAGGTTTATGCAGATTTGGTTAATTGTGGTAGAATTGCCAAGTCTAGGTCTTAGGAAGAAGTACCGTCCAAGTCTAGGAATGATATATCAACAATGAGACAGGACAATCATTACACTTATAAACTAAAACAAACATTATATTTGATTAAATATGGTTAATACGTTTTCCTTACATAAGGCTTGACCGCTTCTCTATCTTTTAACTATCAAATTTGTGTCTGTTATTCGCCTTATTTTAATCTAGGTAAACCCAAACTCGTGCCAGTCTTTTAGGCTGAAAACCCCCTTTTTTACCATTAGTTTTGGTTTCAATTAGATATAACTTAGAATAACCTAGGACTAACTTAGATAACTAAAATACTGATAATTAAGCATTAACGTTCTCGCTTTTAGTGATCGACACCCTACTTACCAACGAATCTACAACTGATCGGATACACTGCCCGTTAGTGTTGTTCTTAGATTTAGTCGGAAAAATATAAATAGAAAAACTTGATAACAAATAATACCTACACACAACGACACATCAAAAGCAGAAATAGAACACATGTTGAGGCTGCAAGAACAATGCTTGTCTTTTCTAACTGCCAGAATTCCTATGGGCCGAAGCAATTTCTAAAACTTGTTTGACTCAAAACTACTCTCTTATACACTCAAGGTATAATAAAATGCCTTACGAGCTGATTAATGGTAGAAAACTCAATGTTCAATACTTTTATGTGTTTGGTTCCTTATGTTACCTAACAAATAGTCGTGATGATCGTGGGAAGATGAAGCCTAAAGTAGACATTGGTATCTTTGTTGGTTACTCTGAGTCATGAAGGGGATTTGCGTTTATAACCGCAGAACAAGGAAGATAATGGAAACTATCCATGTGAAATTTGATAAACTCACAACTATGGCTTCTGAATGCCACAATTCAGGACCCGTTGTTAACTACTCAAATTTTCAAGATTCATAAGAAGAAATGAATGAAATACCGTCACAACAAGACTTGGATAAATTGTTTGGTCCTCTGTATGAAGAATTCTATGCGACAAGAACTCCAGAAGTGTCAAATATTTTCGCTGCAAATACTCTTAATAATGAAGACACTCCATCATCTTCTTCAATTATTGTTGAAGATAATGATGCTCCTCAAATATTATCCTCATCAGAAGAGCCAATTACACAAGAACCTTCAACTCCAGTCTTGAATTTTCATTCTGATGAACACATTCAAGAAGACGTTGTAGAACTTGACGAGAATACTATCATGAATCTTTTTGAAAATCTTATGTTCGAAGAAGCCGAGTCCTCTTTAAACTACCAGGATCCATCGAACATGCACGAGTTCCATCAAAAACATCGCTACACTGATAGATGGACTAAGAATTATCCAATTGAACAAGTGATTGGTGACCCTTCCAAGCTAGTTACAGAAAGGAGTAGACTTCACACCGATGCAGATTTGTGTATGTATGCACTCACAGTGAGTACTACTAAACCTAAAAACACAAAGGAAGTTATGCTTGATCATAGCTGAATCGAATCAATGCAAGATGAACTCAATCAGTTTAAACGATTAGATGTGTGGGAACTTGTTGTACTACCTGCTGGCAGAAATGTAATCAAGGTCAAATGGCTTTGGAAAAACAAGACGGATGCTGAAAACACAATTATTCGGAATAAATCTTGTCTCGTTGCAAAGGGTTATAGTCAATAAGAAGGAATAGACTTTAAGAAATCATTCGCTCCAGTAGCACGACAAAAAGCTGTTAGAATGTTCGTAGCTTACGTGGCTCACAAGAACCTTACCATATATCAGATGGATGTGAAGACTGCCTTCCTCAATAGTCCACTAAAAGAAGAAGTTTTTGTAAGTCAGCCAGACGGATTTGTAGATCCAGACTTTCCTAAGCACGTTTATCATCTTAAGAAAGCTCTGTACGGTCTCAAACAAGCCCCCGATTATGGTATGACATGCTTTCCTCATTCTTGATTGACCATCATTTCACAAAAGGTATTGTTGATCCAAAACTGTTCACACGAAGACACAAGGATGACATTTTATTAGTTCAAATATATGTCGATGACATTATTTTTTGTTCAACAAATCCAGTTTTCTCAAACAGATTTGCGAAACGAATGAAAGATAATTTTGAAATGTCAATGATGGGTGAAAAGTAAAGTTCTTCCTAGGACTTCAGGTTCATCATTCCCCTTGTGGAATCTTCATCAATCAATCACAATACACTATGGAGCTTCTTAAAAACATGGGATGGAAAAATGTGATGTTATTACAACACCAATGGCTACAGCCAGAATTGACGAAGATTTACAGGGAACCTCAACTGATCAGACTAAATACCGTAGTATGATTGGGGTTTTATGTATCTCACTACAAGTCGACCAGATATTGCCTTTGCAACATTTGTCTGTGCACGATATCAGGCACGCCCAACCAAAAAACACCTCAAAGAGGTCAAAAGGATCTTTCTTTACCTTAGACATTCCATTAACATGGGTTTGTGGTACTCAAAGGATTATGGATTTGAGCTAATTGAATATTCTGATGCAGACCATGCAGGGTGTGACGATGATTGCAAGTGCACATCTAAAGGAATCCAGTTTCTGGGAGACACGTTAGAATCGTCTAAAAAGGAAGATTATACAGCTAGGTCAACTGCGAAAGTGAAGTACGTATCTTTGTCAGCATGTTGCGCACAAGTCATTTGGATGAGGTCGCAACTGCTAGATTATGGATATCGTTACACCAAGATTTCAATGTACTATGATTCAAATAATGCAATTGCTATATCATGTAATACGGTACAACATTCTCGTACAAAGCACATCAACATCCGATATCATTTTATTAAGGAGCATGTTGAACAAGGTACAATTGAACTTTACTTTGTCGGGATGGAATACCAGCTTGATGATCTTTTTACAAAAGCCCTTCCAAAAGAAAGGTTTGAGTATTTAGTTCACAGGTTTGGTATGTGATGTATGACTCCAACAGAGTTGGAACGTCTCGCAAAGTTATCTTCTTGAAAAAGAAATATCATACATCAAAAACTTTTGTAAATACATTCAAAAACAAAATAAAAAATTAAAAAATGCAATGAAAAATTAAAAAAAACACACAAAAATATTGTGATTTTTGGTTCAAATATTAAAAACAAAAGAAATTTTGAAAAACTCAAAAAACATAAAAATATAATTTAAATGATGCAGACACATATCTTCTCCAAATTTTTAGTTTAATGATGCTATTTTTATAGCAAAATGTGATTCTAAACGCTGAAAATGCTACATTAACTGAGGGGGAGTTACTCTTTTGTCAAAAAGTTTTGTCACCGATAAAATATTTGTTTTGTAATCATTTTTATTTGACAAACAGAAATCATCTTCCAAAAATTCTTTGAAAAATCAAAGTGTGCTGAAAACTGCAAAAATGACAATATCTTGAATAAGTTTTTTAGTTAGATATTTATTTAAGGGGGAGTCATCAAATTTTTATCATCAAGAAATCTTCTCAAGTGTGTTCAAAACTACAAAATAACTATCTCTCAAATAAATTCTTTAATTAGATATTTAATTGAGGGGGAGTTATAAATTTTTTCAGTTACTTCATCATCAAAAAATCAAAAATGAGAGATCAAATGAAAAATAACAATCTTTTGAATAAATTTTATCCAAAATGAAAGAAATTTTTAAATGAATATTTATTCAAGGGGGAGTTATAAATTGTTTTTTAATAAAAAACAGGATTTTAACTACTAACTCAAAGGGTTAATTGTGAAAAGTAATTTAACTCCAAGGGGGAGTTATGGAAATTATTTTGGACTTCCAAAGTTTACGAATGTAAGTATAGGAGCTGAAACTGTCAAAAGTTCAAACTTATTTTCAGAAGTTATAAAAACCCAAAAGTTTCATACGAAAGCATTTAACTATCGTACGCAAACTAAGAGCTTTCGTAAATCCTCTCAATAATCTGAGCTTTCGTAATCTTTAAAACCTCGATCCAAATCGATTTGTGATTTCCATTGTGATTCAAGCGTAGGAGTTATACATTTTAGTCGATTCCTCTTACTTTAATCATGTTTAATCAATTGATAGATAGGTTTCATGCTAAAACTAGGGTATCGTAAAATCGAATGTTATGTTTATGTTAAATTGATTGAGGTGAAATATTGTTAAGTGTTTTTAGATATGATTTGTGTTGTTGGATCACTGCAAACAACATGTTTGGACTATGAATCAGAGGGTTACGTAACTATAAGAGGTTTCGTATGCATGATCATGGATTTTCGGACATAAAACTGAACTTAGATTGATATTAAGATGATATTATTAACTCTTAATCATGGAATATCGTCTTGATCATTATTCTTAATATGTTCTCATCCATACAAAAGTAGTTTTGGATAAAAGTCTAAGTTACGGTTTCATAAACCACATGGGTTTCGTATATGTCAATTGGGCCAAAACAAACGGTTTCATAAATGATAATTGAGCTCTTATTAGGTGATGCGTATTTTATTTTAAAATATATTTAATTCAAGTTTTAAATTTATAAAACTCGATTCACCTGACAAACGCACCAACGGGCAGAGAACCCGATCGTGAGTAGTGTAGAGATGGTAAATCCGAGGTCGTCCCAACAGCTAAGTGTCAATTCATTTTAATTTGAAGTGTCACATTTTTAAAATGGTTTTAAGATTGATTTTGAGAATAACAAGAAAGTAAATATGCGAAAAGTAAAGTAATAGAAGATAACAGGGAGAGAAGCGTGCTAGCCTAGCCAATTCATTACTACCATTATAACTATGTTTTCCTATGCAATGTTATACCATGGTTTCATTAGTGGTTTCTTAAGTCGACAGACCTAAATAGATATCTTTAGTCTGTCATATAATTCTTGCGATCACGAATCCCCCAAAAGTCACGAAGGTATGGCAACCAGGTCATAGTGATTAATCCTAACTATCCCAAGAACTAGTCTAATAACCTATACAGATTATTAACCCTCTCTGAAAGAGTTCCTGTGCTTTTTAAGTATATTAAGTGATAGAGGCGGTAACAAGGTTAGTTCCTACAATAGGGATATGGTTTAAAACCGACCCTAGTACCACTGTTAATCCCATGTTCAATTGGTAATCTAATAACAGGATTAACATGATCTAAACCACCCGTAATACTACCAAAACCCAAGGGTTCACGATAGTCAAAAGAATATCCAACGAAACCATGATCTAACAAGAAAGAAACATTATAACGATAGTAAATTCATGACTAGGCTAGCACTTGAAGTGCTTAGCCGCTCATAGAAACAACACAGCAAGAATTAATGAAGATAATCATGGATGGAAAACACATAATTCTTACAGAAGCGGTTTATGAGCGATTAAATACAAAAGTAAGTTAAGTTTGATCTCCCTTGGACTTCTGGTGGAATTCTTCGAGCTATGGAGGCCGTGATCACCCCTTGGATCTGCTGTAGGTTGGTTGATGATAAACTGGCTGAATGAGGCCTCTATTTATTGATTTCGAATATGTTACGGCGTAACCTGTTAGTGTTACGCCGTAAAGTATTGACGAGGCTTTCCATGTTATAGGCATAAAATATGTTACGGCGTAATCAAGTGTTCATGTTACGCCATAATGCTGACTCAGATGTCTTAGCCTTTCATAATAATAATAATGTTACAGCGTAAACCTTTTATGTGGTTACGCCGTAATCTAGCTGGGTGACGTGTCTTGCCTTGAATATGTTACGGCGTAACACTATCATAGGGTTACGTTTTCTTGCTACATACTTGCATTTTTCCTGAAAACAATGAAATAACCGTAAAAGTATCAAATTCAAGTATTTATAAGACAATTGCAAGTACTTTTTAGGGTAAATTAACACTAAAAAGTATCAAATATTTGATGTTATAAATATCCCCTCACTTGACTTCTACTTGCCCTCAAGTAGACCTGTTAGAATACTTTATAAAAAGATTTCTCTGATTTAACTCAAAGAAATGAATCTATAAAAGACTTATTCTAGAAACATCAAAGCTGAACACCTCACAAAAAAGGGATCAAGAATCACTCGACTCTCAACTATTCTAAGTGTTCATTCTTGGGGTGATCGCTCAATCGCACAGACATAGCATGTATTCTATCATAAGCTTGGGAAGTACACAAATTTGTACCAGTTAGAGTTAGGGTCTAAACAATTCTTAAAGGCAACCTGGGTGACAACACATGTTTATTGGGTGATATAAGGGTTAGGATAGACATGGGATACAAATTTAATCGGTGTTAAGACAAAAACACAAAACAAATAGTCTTATATAATCTAAGGCATCCATAACCGGCTACTGTCCATCCATAGTCCAAGTCTTCAAGTGCGAAAATCTGATCATATCATCAATATGGGTTAGCTAATAATGAGATGTTGCAGAGCACGCTAACCCATTATTCACTAGGTGGCTTATAGTTGCGCCACCTTTATACTTTGGATGGCTTATATTTGCACCATCCTCATAATCACTAGGTGGCTTATAGTTGCACCATCTTTTTACTTAGTTGGTTTTTAATCACGTAACCAACATCAAGAGTTATATCACTAGGTGGCTTATAGTTGCACCACCTTTTCTTTTTCTTTTTTACAATAATCTTGTATATAACATATCGCATATCCCCCCACCTAAGATAAATAGTGTAAAATCCAAGAATCTGGACTCAACTAGGGTATGAATAATATTGATTGATTAAGCACAGCAGAATATGAAATAAGAATACAATCAACATTACTAATAAGGTTTTCTTTATTCAAACATGATAAAGAAACTAACTAGCTAACTACTAAA
>BQNB010022807.1:24181-35413 GCA_026074375.1 Tanacetum coccineum | reverse complement strand
AACACAAATACAAGCATATTTTTGCCATTTTTGGTCTGTTTTGGGTTTAATTGGGTTATTTTAGGTACAAACGGATACGTGTATTCTACACTTATCAGTTTTCTTGAGGATTGTTTTTGTGAAGGGTTCTATGTGGGGTTTTTGGTGAATGTGTTCTAGTATATGAAATGGTAATTGTCTATGTTTTTATCAAAGTGTTTCTCCCCTTTAAAAATTGCAAAGTTTGTAATAATTTTGAAGTTTTTAAAGTAAACCACTTTGAATAAATTTTAACCAGTTCATGTGTGTAAGTTTTACAAAGAGCCTCTTGGGACCATTGTTTCTCAAGTTTCTAAACTTGAGTCCACACAATGGTACCAATTTCTTTGTGGAGGTTTTTTTGAAAGGTTTTTTTAAAAGTTATTAGTAGACAAGCCAAAGCAGATCTAGATTATGAGATTAACCCACCTTCTCTGATACCACTTGTTGGTCCCAAAATTTGGGTAAAACATGGTTACATTTAAGAAATTGAAAACAAGTTTTACATAAGACAACGTTTATAAATCTTATTAGAAATGAATCAAACATTTACAAGGGATAGTTGCGGAATAGTATCTCGATTGAATGGCAAAAAAAACTATCCTTTTAAGAGAATCGTAAGCATGCTAGTTTGGTATATGATTGAAGGAGGAGGGCCCTATCACTATAATACTTTGTATTATTTTTTCTGTTTAGAATCTCTGCCTATCTCTAATATAAACATTTTCTAATATAGTTGGGGATACGAGGCTAACATGTAAGGGTTATTGAGACGTGTCATGCATCCGGTGGAGAAATACATCTTTCATTAAATGATCCTTATTCTTGGAAAGGCAACAACCATACTTTACGAACACTATTGACAACTATTCCCACCTCTAAAGCAATTCCTCGTACTTGTTTGACTTTCTTGCATTTGCTTTTAGCTTATCTTCCCAAGAAAGTTCCCACTCATATTTCATGTTTGCATGTTGAGAGATAGTGTATTTAGAGTAGTGTTTCAAAAATCGGTCTAGGCGGCCGATTAATCGGTGCCTAGGCGCTAGGGAGGGATTAACCGCCTTGATTTTCACTAATCGGCCTTATTAACCGGTTTGGTCAAAAATCGGTCAACATACCAATTAATCTGATAATAATCAGTCTAATCGGCCAACTCGGTTAAGGATAGAAATCGGCTAAATCGGAAAAATTTTTTTTGGCTAAATCGGGCATATCTTTTCAAAATTTTATAATTACATATATAAAAAATCCAATCCGATTAATCCCCGCCTAATCGATTAATTCTTAGGCGGTACCCGTCCGCCTAGCTAACGCCTAGCGTTTTTGCAACCATGATTCAGAGTCAAATGGACTTTGTCAGATCTCAGCGCCTCTGATGTTGTTTGTAGCTTAATCCTATTACTCCACTCATACCGCACCAGTAAGGTTAAAGTAGTTTGATTAGTTGTGGACTTCGTACGTCCCGAAAGCTAGTTTTGTTGAAAGAGTTTTATACAAGAGACTAGATGCTTCAGTGAGTAACACACTCACTAACGCTTCAATAAGTAACATCTGTGAGTAACATCTGTGAGTAACATACTCATTGATGATTGTTCATCAGTGAGTAACTCTAGCTAATGTATGTTCAAATATTTCAAGAGACAATTGGGTTAATTTTTAGCCCAACAATATCTCCTTATTTGAATATATAAATTGTGTGAGTTATCATATTATTTAGTTCAGGGCTTCACTTATCGAGCTTCGCTTCAGAAAGTGATAAGAGACTATTTAGTCTATGAAGAGTGAAGATGACTCCCTGAGTGTATTCACCCAGGGACTAATTCTACACTTAGTCTATTTTTTGTTCAAATCCTAGTCACAATCCATTGGGCACTGAATTAGCCCAATAATCACCCCTTATTTGGACATACAAATAACTTATTTCAGATGTAAGTGAGCATAACAACTTCTTCTTACAATCTAATTTACAATTACAAATAAAATAAAATTAGTAAAGTTCGATCATTTTGTGTTGAGGTACTTTTCAAGGTTTAGGGGCTTTTCTAGCTTCATGTTTAAGGACTAATATGGGTATAGTGTCCTCCGTGATGGTATCTTTAGTCATCTCTCTGAAGCTTGTGCTCCATGATGGATTTCCTTCCTCCTTTTCCTCTCATGAGTTGCTCCTTCATCCCATCAAGTGTGCTTCATGCTCCTTACTCCTACAACACTCCTTGATGCTTGCATAATTAAGGAAGTTTCCCCTGATGCATACTTAGGAAGTCTTCGCTAATGCATTCCTTCCTTCATCTTATATCTTATATACAGTGACTATCTTTTATGACTAAAATTTGTATCACTAGTTTCCTTCCTCCCATTTTTCGTGACTATTTTTTATGACCACTTGTTGTGTCACTAAGTCTCCTTCCCCCTTCCTCCCATTTTTTATGACTATTTTTGTGACCACTTTTTGTGTCACTAAGTCTCCTTCCTCCCACTACTTCATGTTAGCGACACATATTCAACAGAAATTTTTGGTGCAACTAACCTCCTACTCCCATTTTATTTCTCGTGACAAATTTTTTTCAATACACTTTTGATCAATGGTTTTGATAAAATTTTGGGGTCAATTTTTTTTTCTTACAACCGTAAAACATCATATAATTTCTATCTTTACAATGCATGCTTTAAATGCCTTGTCTTGTGCATTAAAAACTTTTGTTTGGGTGAATATGGAATTTGATTTCAAGTGGGTTATCTTTAGAATTTCCTATCATTTAGTGGTGTTTTTTGTAGGATTTTTTGTGAGAATTTTTGTGGAGAGTTTGGTAGGAATTTTTTGTAGATGTTTTATTGAGGATTTTTGTGAGGATTTTTTGTGTGGATGGTTATATCTGGGGGTTTTGGTGAATATGTTATAGTATATGAAATGGTCATTTCATAAGTTTTTATTAGAGTGTTTCTCCTCCGAAAAAGTTGCAAAGTTTGTAGCAATTTTTAAAGTTTTTGAAGTAAACAATTTGATAAAATTTTGACGGAGTTCATTGTGTGTAAGTTTTTTTCACACAAAAAAAAGTGACTCTTGGGGACCATTGTTTCTCATGTTTTTCTATGTCCATCATCCGCACATCATGTATCAATATCTTTGTTGAGGTTTTTTGTGAAGGTTTAAAAAAAATTATTAGTAGTTAAGCCAAAGTAGATATGGATTTTGAGGTTAATCCACTTACTTTGATACACTTGTTGGTCCCGAAATTTGGGTAAAACATGATTACATTTAAGAAATTGAAAACAAGTTTTACATAAGACCCATTTGACAACTAATAACACTGTTAGCCTTAAAATATGGTGAAATATCCGGAATTACATTAGTTTATAAATAGTCAAATACGCAGGGACTAGATTAGATACTTTAGTATAGTTTAGTTGTGTTTCGACTATAAATACCCCCTCCATACTTTCATGGAGGGGTGAAGTTCACATTTGTAAAGTGTGAGTGCGTGTGTTTTCTCTCTAGCATACACAAATTCCCATCTTATCTCTTTTCTCTCTAATAATATGGATACACATCTTTTCCATTTTATCCAACCTCCGGATCTTGTGTTCTAAGTGGTGAATCTTATATCAACATATTGGCACCAGAGCATAGGGGGAAATTCATGTTGGTTACCCATTAGATTTTATAGTGTTTAGAATCGTGATTTTCTAGTTACTTTTTGTTTCTTGGTTTCTAAAATGTCATAACCCGAATTTTTGTTGCTTAAAAGTGTTTATGTTTATGTTTTTTAAGCAAGATCAGGCATAATGTAACTAGTTGTGCAAGGAAAAATTCACAGGTTTGAAGGTCAATGGATGTTTTTTGGTTGATTTTTGTTAGAAAAAATACGGTTTATTTTGCTTGAAGAGAATTATGCTAGGTATTGAATGAAGAGAACTATGTTTTGAATGAGCGAAACTGTTTTCAAGCGAAATATTATGACAGGCTGGGGTGGATTTCAAGCGAAATATTCATTTTTTAGATAAACAAGTCATTTTTCAGCGAAAATATGCAGTCAAGTGAAAAATGACATGCAATCAAGCGAAAATATGCAATGGCATCAAGCAAAAATATGGTCAAACTGTCAAGCGAAATATGCATTGCATCAAGCGAACATGTCAACACTGTTTAAGCGAGATATTTGTCTCCTGTCAAGCGGAAATATGACGAAGCGAGATTTTGTTCATATGTCAAGCGAATTGTTGCAAAAAGCAATATTGTCACAAGTAAGCAAAAATTTTGCAAAATTTTTAAGCGAATTATGCAAATTTTTTCGATTTTGACCCAATTTTGGGTTCACTTTTAAAACAAACATCAACCCATTACAACACAGCTCGCACAAACAACAACACTAAATCCTAAAATGATCCTGAAAAGATTCACTTAAATGTCAAAACGGCTAGAGATTCAGATGACAATGAACAAGTGATCACGAAGTTGATTTGGTATCCCTTATTTGAGATTGAAGTGGGTTTCATGAAGGCGTCTACTTATTTCATCATCGAGACTTCCTTCTATTTTCTACCCCTTTTTCTTTAAAACCCAATCTATCGAAATTGATGGACTTGTTGAACGTACAACGGTATGATTTTGAGACTTGAATTGTCTAGTTCCGTAGCAGGGGGGTAGTTGGTTTTGCTGACCCTGGTTAACTATCACTAAAGGGATTACGTTGTATTACTCTGTGTCCACGTTAGAAGACGATGTGTAATTTCTAGAGGTGTTGTACTTCTTATACTTTTTAGGTTGGGTATAGAGTACTTATAGATTTATTTGCACCGTTCTTCAATTCAACAACAGTGCAAGCTTAAGTAAACAAATTGGGGATTTCACTTCATTTTTCAAGTTTGTTATATGGTTTACTTCCCAAGTGGTCACAGCAATAGCTGACAGAATACGAGGGTTGGGTAAGTTTGCCAGGGGAGTTTGAGAGTGAGAGTTTTAAAGGTTGTGATGTAATCAGCAAAATTTCAGCGATTATTACTGTCCCATTCCAAGACAATGGTACTTCACAGTTAAGCAAAATTCTCAAGTTCTTCAACGACATTTCATATAAAGACCTTGATTATTAGCCCAAGTTTTCTTGATTCTTGCTTATCTCCTCTTCGGTTTCTGAAGACAAGAGGGTAATGCTTTGTTTGTATTTTAAAGATTTGTGTTAAGATCAAGAACTTCTCGATGTATATGTGCGTTAACAACATGATGCTTCTGAGAGTTCGCTTTCCTTCATGGGGGGAAAATGTGTACATCCAGGGTCTTCGTAGTTGACTTTGATGTTACCATGGTCAACTTCTAGGGGGAAGTAGTTTATACTACTTCACTTAGTATGGTTTGTGAAGTATTCTGCATACGTGAGAAGAATTGTTGTTGATTTCTCGCATGCACCCCCGAACGAATATTCACCAAGCCCTAATGATAAGAAGCAGTGGTCGTTGGTGTGGTTTGACTTCTACAAATTTCTGCTGTGCACGTCAATGACAAGTAGAAGATTGTTCGAGCTACATCAAAGTTTCAGAATCTGCTCAAGATAGGGATGTTGGTTTGGGGGGAAGCTGATTCAGAAACTTCGCCAAAAAGGAGTCTATGAAGAAAGCTTTTCAAGACATGCTGCATGATTTGGGGGGATGTTAATCCACTCATGCATACTACATGGTCCTATCGTACATTAAAGAACTTAAGATCCAAGACTGGGGAGTACAAGTATCTAACTAGAAACAAAGTTGTCAATCTTCAGCATTGGAAGCGCCTTGGGATGTCATTTATCATGTGTGTTATTTGTACTTATAGGAACATCTGTAAGTAATTCCGTATGTCCACATATTGGGGGAAGATTGTTAGCCTTAAAATATGGTGACATATCTGGAATTACATTAGTTTATAAATAGTCAAACACGCAGGGACTAGATTAGACACTTTAGTATAGTTTAGTTATGTTTGGACTATAAATACCCCCTCCATACTTCCATGGATGGGTGAAGTTCACATTTGTAAAGTGTGAGTGTGTGTGTTTTCTCTCTAGCACACATAAATTCACATCTTATCTCTTTTCTCTCTAATAATATGGATATACATCTTTTCCATTTTATCTAACCTCCGGATCTTGTGTTCTAAGTGGTGAATCTTATATCAACAAACACCATGTGTACTTTTCAATGTTTATAAATCTTATTATAAATGAATCAAAGATTTACAAGGGATAGTTGCGGAACACTATCCCGATTGTTTAACAGTGAGTAACTGTGGCTATTTTATATTCAGAGATATTGTGAGAGACAATTGAGTTAATTTTTGGCCCACCAATCTCTCCTATTTGAATATATTTAAATATACAAATAGCGTGAGTTATCATGTTCTTTGGTTCAGGGCCTCACTTACTGAATTCCACTTCGGAAAGTGATACACACTATTTAGTGAAGATGACTCCTTAAGTGCATTCACTTAGGGTCTAATTCTACACTTAGTCTACTTTATGTTCAAATCCTAGTCAGAGACCATTGGGCATTGAATTGGCCCAACAATCTCCTCCTATTTGGATATACAAATAGCCTAACTGAATCTTCAGATGTAAGTGAGCATAACGACTTCTTACAAACTCATTTACAACAACAAATAAAATAAAATTTGTAAAGTTTGATCATTTGTTTTTGAGGTACTTTTCGAGATTTAGGGGCTTTTCTAGCTTCATGTTCAAGGACTAATATGTGTATAGTATCCTCCCTAGGATGGATTTCCTTCCTCGTATTCCTCCTATGAACCGCTCCTTCCTCCCATCAAGTGTGCCTGATGCTCCTTACTCCTACAACACTCCCTCATGCTTGCATACTTAGGAAGTCTCCGCTGATGCATACTCAGGAAGTCTTCCATGTTGCATTTCCTCCTTTCTACTATTTCTAGTGACTATCTTTTGTGACTATAATTTGTGTCACTAGTCTCCTTCCTTTCATTTTTTTGACTATTATTGTGACCACTTTTTGTGTCGCTAAGTCTCCTTCCCCTTTCCTTGCTTTTTTGGTGACTATTTTTGTGATAACTTTTTGTGTCAGTAAGTCTTCTTCCTCCCATTACTTCACGTTAGTGACACATATTCAACATAAAATTTTGTTATTAACCTCCTTCCTCTCATTTTTATATCACTAACAAAATTTTGTCAATAACCTTGATCAGGGCTTAAATAAAAAATTTGTAGAGTTTTTTTAAAGTATTTTTGTAGAGAGTATGGTAGGGATTCTTGTAAGGATTTTTTGTGGAGGTTTTATTAAGGATTTTTGTGAGGATTTTTTGTGGAGGGTTATATGTGGGGTTTTTGGTGAATGTGTTCTAGTATATGAAATGGTCATTTCATAAGTTTTTATCAAAGTGTTTCTCCTTTCAAAAGTTGTAACGTAAGTAGCAATTTTTGATGTTTTTGAAGTAAACCAATTTGATTGAATTTTGACTAGTTCAAGTGTGTAAGTTTTACGCACAATAGACTTTTGGGACCATTGTTTCTCAAGTTTTTCAACTTGAGTCCGCATAATGGTATCAATTTCTTTGTGTATTTTTGTTGTGAAAGGTTTTTTTTGAAAGTTATTAGTAGTTAAGCCAAAGCATATTTGGATTATGAGATTAACCCACCTTCTTTGATATCACTTGTTGGTCTTGAAATTAGGGTAAAACGCGATTACATTGAAGAAATCGAAAATAAGTTACATAAGACCCATTTGACAACTAATAACACCATTTGTACTTTTCAACGTTTATAAATCTTATTAGAGTGAATCAAAGATTACAAGGGATAGTTGCGGAACAATAAAAATAAGCTTATAAACTTTAATTATAGGGATAGTTGCATAACCATTTATAATTATAAGGAATAGTTGCGAAACAATAAAAATAAGCTTATAAACGTTTATAATAGTTATTAGAAATAAATCAAAGATTTGCAAGAGATAGTTGCATAACCACTACAACTTCCAAAGTATGTGTACTTTATGGTCATTTTACATCTTCAACTTTAATAAGCTATCAGAAACAATAAAAATGAGCTTAGAAACTTTAATTATGGGCCACAAGATGGTTATATAAATATAAGGGTAAGCCTAAAACGTAAGTTTAGACAAATACATGTTATGTTAAAAACAAAAGATAAAAATTCCGTTGATATTATAATCTTCTTTGTAACCTCTTAAATTATATGCTTTTCTTAAATATACCATTATTATAGTTTGGTTACTTTGTATCACTGATGTGTAGTGTAGGGTTTATACTATAAATACAATTTCTCTTGTATCTCTCTATATATTGAATGAATATACATGAAACCCTAATGTGGGTATTTTCCACACTAACATGGTATCGAGCTTATAATCACAACTAGGTTTTTTTCTGGTCCAACATCGTTATTGATCCTCCCTTGCTACTGTGATTCCTCGATTAGTTTCCGCTGCTACTCGGTCATCTTCTACTGACGGCTATCATTCATCCTTTTGACAGCCATCACTCTCGTTTGTGCATCTTCTGTTCCCGATTACACTATCACAGTCGAAGGCCTGCTCAACTCTTTAGGTTTCATCAACCTAAGCCGTCGCGTCTGATTGCTCAGCCATCGCGTGTGACTTAACAGTTGCTGTTGTTCGTGGTTTCTTGCCTTGCACTATTGTTTGTTTCTTCTTTTCTGCGGTAAACTTTTTTATTGTCTTAAATTTTATATTTTGTTTTTATTTATGAATGAGTTAGTGTTATTATTACCATGACTACATCATCCACCACATCATCAACCACATCATCCACAACCTCTTCATCAACTTCAAGTACCTCACCTTCATCTAGTACCTTTGCCTTTTCACTTACAAATGTGTATCAATCCTTTAGCTTCAAACTTTCGGTTGATGGTTTAAAGTATAAGGTTTGGCGTACTATCTTCATAGACATATGCAAAAGCACTAAAGTTATTGGCCACATGATTGGTGTCTAAAACCTAAGGTGTCAATGATGAAAATTAGCAATCTATTGATTCTCGTGTTAGAACATGGTGTCATAATAAAGTTGAGTCTAGCTTACTTCAACACATCATTGATGAAACTTGCACCGCAAAAGACTTATGGGACAAACTTGAAGAGTTTTTCACTAATAATAAAATTTCCAAGGGTCTTCAACTTCAAGAAACCTTTCGCAATACTAAAAAAGGTTCTTTGTCCATTTCAGATTATTGTCATACTCTTAAAATTTTAGATGATGCTTTACATGATGTTGATTCACCTGTTAAGGAAACTAAACTTGTTTTATAAATACTTCGTAATCTTCTACCCTCCTACCAAAGTATCATTGATGTGATTACCAATAAAACTCCGTTTCCCTCTTATGTAGATGCTAGAAACATGCTTCTTTTGCATGAATCTCATGAAACCTACTATGAAGCACCAAATGAACCCATTCTTAATTCCTCTACCGCATTATATTCCACACTATGTCTAATGATAATGGTAAAGGAAAGAATAATAGGAACACAAACAGGGGCAATAACAAGGGTGCTACTAAAGTGAGGGGTAGCAAAAATGGTGATCTCTATCATGTTCTTCCTTGTTTTTCTAAGATGACTCCCGCTACATCATTTGTTGTTGTTTCATCCGACACGTGGCATCGCCGTCTTGGCCATCCCGACTCATCTTTCTTTAATTATTTGCACTCTAGGGAGTTTATTTCTTGTTCTAATAAAGTGTTACCAATTTTTCATGCTTGTCCGTTGGGTGAACATTCTAGTTTTCCGTTTACTTACTCTATAACAAAAACCTGGAGATAGTTTGAACTTGTTCACTCAGATTTGTGGACCTCACCCATACCTAGTATGGGTGGTTTTCGTTATTATATATTGTTCTTGGATGATTTTTCTCATTTTCTTTGGGTATTTTAGTTACGTGTCAAGTCTGATGTGTTTACTGTTTTTTATAATTTCCGTGTTGATGTTTGCAATCAGTTCAAAACAGACATTAAGTCATTTCAATGTGACAATGGAAGAGAATATAATAATGCATTATTTCTTAACCTTTTGTCAACAAAGGCATCAAAATGCGTTTCTCTTGTCCATATACTTCCGAGCAAAATGACAAAGCTGAACGTACTATACGGACGGTCAACAACATCATTCGTACTTTATTGTTTCAAGCATCTCTTCCACCTAAGTATTGGGTTGAAGCTTTGAACATGGCAGTTCATGTTCTTAACTTACTTCCCACAACAACTTTGTCTCTTCGTGCACCATTTGAGGTTTTGTTTGGATTTTCACAAACATATACCCGCCTTCGTGTATTTGGGTGCTTGTGCTATCCAAATATTTCCTCTACTACACAACACAAGATGGCACCTCACTTAACTGCCTGTGTATATCATGGTCCGTCTTTGGATTATCGAGGCTCAAGATGTCTTGATTTTTATCACCCAAAAAGTCATCATCTCAAGACATGTGAATTTTGATGAAGATCATTTACCTTTCTTCTCATTTCATTCTGCTCCTGACACATCTGAGTATAATGATTTCCTAGAACCAGATTCAATATTTGGTCTTCCGGACGCAAGCCGTGTCTCGGACCGCAACTCAGACTCCAACAAGTTGAGCATGCTGTCACAGACCCTTTACGCGTCTCGGCTCCTAGTCTTGTTTTTTCTCTTTTATAGAACTCTCATGCGTCACCAGTCGTACCCCGTCGGGTCTCACAGAAGCTAGTATTAGCTCTTCTTAGCCTAATTCACCTTTTAAGCTTCCTTTTAAACTTGTTGTGTCTCATGGAGCTTCTTCCTCTTCAAATACTCAATCAAATCTGGTTCGTACTCATTTTATGACTACTCGGTCTCAAACAGGTTCTCTTAAAGCTGTTCAGAGGCTTAGTCTTTCCGCATGCACTATGGAATCTCCTCTACCTCGTTCGACTGCGCAAGCTATATGTGATTCCAACTGGAAGGCAGCTATGGACTTTGAGATGTCTGCTTTACTTTCTAATAGCACTTGGGATCTTGTTCCTCCTCATTCTCATGTCAATATTGTTGGTTGTCGATGGTTGTATCAACACAAGTTTGATAGTTTTGGTAACCTAGAGAGATATTGATGGAGGCTCAAGTATTGAAGAACGGACTGACTTGTTTTTAGAAGCCCAAGATCGTGTGAAGAAAAGGGCTTCAGTAAAACAGCCATAACTTTTGATCCGTAAGTCCGTTTCAGGCCTGTG
>BQNB010022807.1:0-21164 GCA_026074375.1 Tanacetum coccineum | reverse complement strand
TTGCAAATATATATATTTATTTTTATATAGAAGACCGGGTTGATCAGGTGGTCAAACCGGTAACCCGGTGACCTGATGACTCGATCGGATCAATTGGTTCTTATAGTTTACTATAGTATTATTTTTCTAGTATTTTGGTTCCCTATATACGTTTTAGATCAGGCCGATACAAAATTCAATTTGTTAATTCATTTTCTTAAAATAAGTTGGTAACTATTAAGACTGATGGTTGTGGTGGCGCTCAACTCACACGTCATTCTTACGTGTTCCAACGCTACCACACCGAGGGTACCGACGCCAAACTCCGAAGTCCAAACCATTTTAATGGCGCTCTGCGATTGTGTGTGTTTAAAAAACTAGCTATTAGTTTATTCCAATGGTTGATAATTTAATATTCTTTTTATCCCAACTTTATATATACTATATCTTTATTTAATCATTTTTCACATAACTTTTTTAATTCTTTCTATAAAAAACACACTCTCTATCAAAACTACGTTCTTGTATCTTTGAATCCTAATGGTGATGATGTATATCATTTCGATGCCGATGATGAAAGTAACATTTTCTTTTTGAAGCAAGCTTATAAGTATCACCGACCGTTGCAACAAGCTCAAAGTTCACGTATGCTGTTGCGCACCGTGACACACCAAAAAAATGATGAATTAACTCGACAAGTACCTCTTATACTAATAGTATATCGGCAAGTATCAAATTACCAAAGTATCGTTCTCACGAGAAGGTAAATTGACATCACGTTTCAGTTTTGTTTTGGACGCTTAGTTATCTTTTAGTTTTAGATTTTAGAATTTTATAACGCAAAATTAATGGGAATCTAAGGCAAAGTATATCTAAATATAAACTAAGGCGAAAAAATCTACGAGAATACGAATATATATGATTAAGATAATACTTGCTTAGATATGACGGCTCTTTGTTGTGACTTTTCTAGATTTCGACAGTTGTTTGATTTTAAAAATAGGATTTTAGGCAATTTTGTCCACGTGGGTAGTGTTTTATAAAGTTAAATGTAATCCGTCCGTGAAAATCGTTTAGTCAATATCTTTAATTAAAACGTTGAATTTTTAAACTATCTAGACCTATATACTCGCAACTAAAAACTTTATATAGTCACATCATCAAAGTGCCAAAATCATAAGCAAGTATTAATAACTCTACTCTAACACACTACTAACAATAAACATAATAAAATTAATAAAGCTAAACAAAGTAAACGAGAATAATAAAGAAAATGATTAGAAATAATCGGGATTGGATTAAGGATGACGACGAAAATGATTTTAAACTAAATACCCAACCCAAAAGCCAACCCAAATACTCATTAAATCCCAATAATCTCCTTAATAGCTCCTTAATAACCCTTTAATCTTCGTCAAAACTCTAAAAGTTTAAAACTTTAGTTGGATCTGAGATGAAATGATGAAGAAAGTTTGTAACTTTATTTATTTAAAAGCTAAAACTTGACTTTTTAACTAAAGAAAACACTAGTTTAAGATTAAAGATCAAAACTTTATTACTAAAAAGCAATTTTAAAAGATACTTTAAAACTAAATACACACTTATAAAGCTAAACACTTTAAAAAAAAGATAAGATTTTTATGAAAAGAAAACTAATTTTAACCTTAATAAAGAAAAATAAGAACTTAATAAGCTATAAATAAACACTTATAAAGCTAGGCACTTTTTTTAAAAGTAAAAAGATAAGATGACTAATTTTAAAAGAAAAGCAAGCACTTAATAAGCTATGAATAAGCTAATAAGCACTTATTATTAAAAGAGAAAAAAATAAAGAAAAAGGAGATAATATAAATATAAAAGATGTAAAAGAAAATAAAAAAAAATAACTTACTTGCATAAAATATAACTTCAACAAAGATTACCAAACTTTATAAATTTCTACACTACATAAACATGAAATGCATAAAACATAAAAAAAACAAGAGTTTAACTAGAAAAACAAATAAAAGATGATAAAATAAGTGATATTGAGGGGTATTTATAAGTAGAAAAGTTACAAATTGGCCCTTCAATATTTACAATTTTACCCCTAAACTAATACAGTATAAGTTGGCAAAAAACGATCCTTAAAGTTTCAAAGTTGGCAACTTTAGCCCCCGAGATAGTTATACACGGTGAAACAGCTGGTTATCTCGTCCTGAGCCTCTAGCTATGTGACACGTGGCGTTATGGGATTGGGTAGTAACATATTCGGACAAAAAGTACAAACCAGGACTCGAACCCGGGTCTTTAGCGTAAAAACACCAAAGCGACAACCATTTGAGATCCTCAGCCTTTGGATAACTATTTCGCAATTGAAGCCTCATATACTTCGTTTAGACTGGGCAGTAATTGGAGGGGGGGTTGGAATTGCTTATTAAAAATAGATTATGCGATTTGAAAACGGATAATCAGATAATCAGGTGTTATGAAACGTGATTTTAAAACATAGTGTTTGGATTTGATTATGCAGTTTTGATGGAGGCCCAAGTATTGAAGAACGGGTTGACTTGTTTTTAGAAGCCCAAGATCATGTGAAGAAAATGGATTCAGTAAAACAGCCATAACTTTTGATCCGTAAGTCCGTTTCAGGCCCGTAACCACTCAAATCGAAGAGAAAGACGAGACGGACGCTGCTCTAACCTGCCACAAGCAGGTTAGTAGGTTAAGGATTTTTCGAAGCCCAAAACCCTCGTTTACTATGATTTATTTACATTTTTATGTTTTTTTGATTTTTTGTTGGACTTGTTTTTGTTCTAGCTCACGGCTCATCTGTCTTTTTAGGCCCGTTTCAGTTTTGTGAGCCTATTTAAACAATCTGCTGTAACCCCAGCCAGAGAGTTATCAGTTTTAATAAAAATAACGTAAAAAAATATTTTTTGTTAAAGTACTTTTTAAAAAATTAAGATTAAAAAAATATATATTTAAAAAATTAGAAAAAAATATTATTAAAAAAAATAAAAAATTTTAGTCCTCATGTTTTGCCGGGGCTTTCACTTTCCGTCCATTTTTTAAAGAAAAGAATGAAGTGGAGGGTATTTTAGTCATTTCGGATCAATTAACTGGTCAAACTAATGGTCAACGAGAAAATGGACCAAAAGTGAAACGGGTTGTCGGGTATTGATGTGGATCCGTAAGATTTTCGAAAAATGGACCAAAATTGTTATACCCGGTAAACCACGTGGACCAAAATTCTAAGGGTCACGTTCGTGAGAGCATGAGCCCGTGTGCTGTTCCTGCCCTATTGACTCCCAAGAAGGATGGTACATAGCGTATGCGTGTTGATAGTCGAGCCATCAACAAGATTACTGTGAGGTACAGGTTTTCTATTCCTCGCCTTGATGATTTGCTTGACCAGATTAGTGGTGCTACTATTTTTACGAAGCTGGATTTGAAGAGTGGGTATTAGCAGATTCGTCTTAGACCTGGTGATGAATGGAAGATCGCTTTCAAGACTCGTGAAGGGTAGTATGAGTGGTTGGTGATGCCTTTTGGTTTATCAAACGAGGGAGAGGGTTGGAAAGACAAGGATCATGAGTTGGCAAAAGATTAAGAAGTGCATGAGGGCTAATTTTATTCCTCATAATTACTAACGGGAGACGTACCGGCGGTTACAGAATCTGAAACAGGGGTCCAAATTTGTTGAAGATTATACAACTGAATTTTACCAGTTAATTGCAAGGAATGACATTCAAGAGACAGAAGACCAGCTTGTCTCCCGATACATTAGTGGTTTAAGAGTCCAGATCATGGATTATGTTAACATGTTTGATCCAATGACACTTTCTGATGCATCTCAGAGTACATTAGCTTTTGAGAAGCAGAACCATCGAGTAGGAAGTTCGTCTCTCCTGCCATAACAGGTGCTTCTGGTTCGGGTAACGTTGGTATTCTCGTTTTGCTCCCAGTCAGGCTAAAGCAGGTGTGGCATTACTGGACCAGTTTCTAGAGCAAGCTGGTAGTAGGTGGGTTGAAGTGCTTAACTGTGCGTGAACGGTCACCGATAATGTCAGTATGTAAGAAGGCTGGTAAGGTGAACTTATTGATGATCCGGGTGGGAGATGATGTTGCGGCTTATGAAGAGTATGAAAAGCCCCAGTTTATGATGAATAACCCGAGGTGAGGGGTGTATTTGTCTGGAGAGGTGGGGGTGAATTTGGTGGTATGGCGCTCTTGCTTAAAACCCAAAGTTGATGTGTTGATTGGCTCAAGCATAACATCTTTTAGTCTACATGCACTATTTCGGGTAAGGTATGCACTTTTGTTTGTAATTCGGGTAGTTGTGATAATTTGATAGCTGCAGAAGCAGTCCAAAAGCTAGGATTGAAGACTGAAAATCACCACAAACCTTATAAGTTACAGTGGCTTAAGAAAGGCGGTGAGGTGACAGTTTCTAAGTGTGTCCATGTTCCGTTTTCTGTGGGAAACACTTATAAGGATAATGTTTGGTGTGTTGTGGTGCCCATGGTTGATAGTGTCACCTTGTTGTTTGGGTAGACCTTGGGAGTATGATCGTGATATAACTCACAATGGGAGAACTAATTCTTATAGTTTCCTATTTGGGGGAGTGAAGATTACTTTGATGCCCAATAAACCCAAGGAAGTAATTAGTAAACCCACTGGAACTTTACTAACACTTTCGCAGTTTGAAGACGAGCTGGAGATAGGAGACGGTGTTTTTGTGCTAATAGGGAAGGAGGTTGATGAAGATAGTGTAATTCCTGAAGCAATGATTCCTTTACTTGAGGAATTTTCAGAAGTTTTCCCTGATGAGTTACCTGATGTATTGCCACCATTGCGTGACATCCAACATCATATTGATTTAGAGCCTGGGTCACAATTTCCTAACAGGCCACATTACAGGATGAGCCCGAGAGAGCATGAGGAGTTGCGTAGGTAGATTGAGGAGTTGGTTTCTAAGGGTCACGTTTGTGAGAGCATGAGCCCGTGTGTTGTTCCTGCCCTATTGACTCCAAAGAAGGATGGTACATGGCGTATGTGTTGTTGTTAGTCGAGCCATCATCAAGTTATTGTGAGGTACTTGGTTTCCTATTCCTCGCCTTGATGATTTTCTTGACCAGATTAGTGGTGCTACTATTTTTACGAAGCTGGATTTGAAGAGTGGGTATTACCAGATTCGTCTTAGACCTGGTGATGAATGGAAGACCACTTTCAAGACTCGTGAAGGGTTGTATGAGTGGTTGGTGATGCCTTTTGGTTTATCAAACGCACCAAGTACATTTATACGTGTGATGAATCAATTGTTCAGGCCTTTTATTGGTAAGTTTGTGGTTGTTTATTTTGATGACATTCTTATTTATAGTGCTTCTTTTAATGAGCTTGTCACCCATGTGAGGCAGGTCTTGACCTTGCTTTGAAAGGATAGTTTTTATGCAGCCATAAAGAAGTGTGTGTTCATGACCCCTAAAGTTTTGTTTTTGGAGTATGTTGTTTCTGGTAATGGCATACAGGTGGATGAGTCTAAAGTAGCAGTTGTTCAAGAGTGGCCAACTCTAACTACCATTACTGAACTTCAGAGTTTCCATGGTCTTGCTTCTTTCTATAGGCGATTTATTCCTAATTTTAGTTCCATTATGGCCCCTTTGACAGATTGCGTGAAGGGAAAGTCATTTGTTTGGACGAAGGAAGCAGAGTTGGCTTTTCAGGTTTTCAAAGAAAAGCTTACTACAACACCAATCTTGATATTGCCTGACTTTTATAAGGTTTTTGAGCTTCATACTGATGCCTCAAAGGTTGCTATTGGTGGGGTTCTTAGTCAAGGTGGGCGACCTGTTGCCTATTTTAGTGTGAAGTTGACAAAGCCGAAGTCTAGGTACACTACTTATGACTTGGAGTTTATGCAGTGGTCCAAGCTGTAAAGCATTGGCGCCATTACTTGTTTCATAAGGAGTTTGTTTTGTTCACTGATCATGATTCCTTAAGGCATATTCGTACTCAAGATAAGGTATCCCATAAGCATGGGCGTTGGTTGGCATTTCTTGTGAAGTTTACTTTTGTGGTGAAACACAAAACTGGTGTTTCTAATCGAGCTGCTGATGCCTTAAGCAGGAGGAGTGGTTTGCTTGTAACAATGCAGGTTGATGTTCCAGGACTCGATGTCATTCGTGACATGGTGACGGTGAACCCATATTTTTCAGTTGTTTTACAGGGTGTGCAGGCTAGGGAGAAACCAGATTTCTTTCTGCATGATGGGTTCTTTTTGAAATAATATCAACTATGTATTCCTATTTCCAGTCTTCGCTTGCATATTATTAAGGAATTACATGGTGTGGGGCATGTTGGCCGTGATCGCACTTTGCAATTGGTGCAAGCTTCTTATTTCTGGCCCACTATAAGGAAAGAGGTAAATCGTTATGTCAAGAGGTGTCGTGTGTGCCAGGTCTGAAAGGGCACGACTACTAATGCAGGTCTCTATATGCCTGTGCCTGTTCCTTTGCAGCCATGGGTTGATATTAGCATGGATTTTGTGTTGGGGCTACCTTGTACTCAAAGGGGTAATGATTCAATATTCATTGTTGTTGATCGTTTCTCTAAAATGGTGCACTTTTATCCTTGCAAGAAGACAACAGATGCAGTTAATGTGGCTCAGCTGATCTTTAGGTATGTATACCGTTTACATGGTTTACCTTCCTCTATTGTTTCTGATCGGGACACTAGGTTTCTGAGTCATTTTTAGCGTAGTTTGTGGAAGATGGTGAATACTCAACTTAATTTTAGTAGTGCTTATCATCCTCAAACTGATGGGCAAACTGAAGTTGTTAAAAAAGTCCCTTGGTAATCTGTTGAGGTATTTGGTGGGTGATCATGTGAAGGCATGGGATCAAAAGTTGTGTCAAGCTGAGTTTGCTCATAATCATGCTGTTAATCGAAGCACTGGGTTTAGTCCATTCCAGGTGGTTTATTCTGCTCAACCACGTGGTCCTCTGGATTTAATGACTCCTCGTGTTTCTAGTTCTGTTCCCAAGAAAGTGCAGGATTTTGTTGCAGGGTTACATGATGTTCACAAAGTTGTTCATGAAAATTTGGTTCATCCCAATTCCAAGTACAAACAAGATGCGGATCACAAGCGGATACAAGTTGATTTTGAAGAGGGTGACTTTGTATGGGTTGTTTTGACTAAGGATCGTTTTCCTGTTGGAGAGTATAACAAGTTGTCTGCTATGAAGGTTGGCCCGCTGGAGATTGTGGATAAGATTAATTCTAATGCTTACTGTCTGAAATTGCCAAGCCATATTAGGTGTTCTGATGTTTTTAATGTGAAACACTTGATCCCTTATCATGGCGACTCTTTTGATGATGACCTTGCCATGAATTCGAGGACGAATTTTGTCTACCCAGGGGGAATGATGGAGGCCCAAGTATTGAAGAATGGACTGACTTGTTTTTAGAAGCCTAAGATCGTGTGAAGAAAAGGGCTTCAGTAAAACAGCCATAACATTTGATCCGTAAGTCCGTTTCAGGCCCGTAACCACTCAAATCGAAGAGAAAAACGAGGCGGACGCTGTTGTAACCAGCTGGTTAAGGATTTTTTCGATGCCCAAAACCCTCGTTTACTATGAGTTATTTATATTTTTCTGTTTTTTTTAATTTTTTATTGGACTTGTTTTTGTTCTAGCTCACGGCCCATCTGTCTTTTTAAGCCCGTTTCAGTTTTGTGAGCCTATTTAAACAATCTGCTGTAACCCTAGCCAGGGAGTTATCAGTTTTAATAAAAAAAACCATTGGCCGTTGTTTGCCAAGAAATTTTTCCTTAATAATCGATATTCAATCGAATCAACGATTGTTGGAAGAATTATTTTTGGTATTCGTAGAATCAACAGATCCAATTTGTTATCTTGCTTTTTAGTCTACATCAGTTGGTATCAGAGTCGAAGTTCCTAATTCAGATGCCTCCAAGGAAAAATAGGACTCTTAATGAGGTACATGAACAAGAATTGGAAGATCGTGTTATGGCAAGAATGGAGGAGCGATTTGATCAATTCGTTGATCAATTGTCTGACCGGATGGATCAGTTAATGAATAGGCGTGGTAATCGTAACGTTCGGGGTACTGATGACGAACAGTCAGAAAACCCATTTGGTGAGGATGACGATTCGTCTTCTGATGATCAGTTAGGAAGACGACCAAGGCGAAATCAAAGGGAGGATAACAGGCGTTGGGATGCTGGAATGAGAGTCAATATTTCTGATTTTGCTGAGGATACTTTAAGTCCTGAGGGGTTCATTGATTGGCTTGTTGCGGTTGAAGATGTGTTCGAGTTCAAAGAAGTCCCTGAAAACAAGAGGGTTTCGTTGATCGCTCCCAAACTTCGTGGTAGGGCGTCCGCGTGGTGGCAACAATTGAAACTGGCTAGGGAGAGGGTTGGAAAGCCAAGGATCACGAGTTGGCAGAAGATGAAGAAGTGCATGAGGGCTAATTTTATTCCTCATAATTACCAACGACAGATGTACCTGCGGTTACGGAATCTGAAACAGGGGTCCAAATCTGTTGAAGATTATACAACCGAATTTTACCAGTTAATTGCAAGGAATGACATTCAAGAGACAGAAGATCAGCTTGTCTCCTGATACATTGGTGGTTTAAGAGTCCAGATCATGGATTATGTTAACATGTTTGATCCAATGACACTTTCTTATGCATATCAGCGTGCATTAGCTTTTGAGAAGCAGAACCATCGAGTGGGAAGTTCGTCTTCTCCTGCCATAACAGGTGCTTCTGGTTCGGGTAACGTGTCATCTCGTTTTGCTCCCAGTCAAGCTAAAGCAGGTGGTGGTTTCTATAGCAAGCGGTAGTAGTGGGTTGAAGTGCTTTAACTGTGGTGAACCTGGTCACCGACAGTCAGAATGTACGAAGGCTGGAAAGAGACACTTATTTGCTGATCTAGAGGGAGATGATGATGCGGCTTATGAAGAGTATAAAGAAGCCTCGGTTTATGATGAAGAACCCGAGTGTGAGGAGGAGTATGTGTATGGAGATGTGGGGGTGAATTTAGAGGTAAGGCGCTCTTGCTTAACACCCAAAGCTGAGGGAGATGATTGGCTCAAGCATAACATCTTTTAGTCGACATGCACAATTTCGGGTAAGGTTTGCACTTTTGTTTGTGATTCAGGTAGTTGTGATAATTTGATAGTTGCAGAAGCAGTCCAAAAGCTAGGATTGAAGACTGAAAATCACCCCAAACCTTATAAGTTACAGTGGCTTAAGAAAGGCGGTGAGGTGACAGTTTCTAGGTGTGTCCTTGTTCCGTTTTCTGTGGGAAACACTTATAAGGATAATGTTTGGTGTGATGTGGTGCCCATGGATGTTTGTCACTTGTTGTTGGGTAGACCTTGGGAGTATGATCGTGATATAACTAACAATGGGAGAACTAATACTTATAGTTTCCTATTTGGAGGAGTGAAGATTACTTTGATGCCCAATAACCCCAAAGAAGTAATTTGTAAACCCACTGGTACTTTACTAACACTTTCGCAGTTTGAAGACGAGCTGGAGATGGGAGACAGTGTTTTTATGCTAATAAGGAAGGAGGTTGCTGAAGATAGTGAAATTCCTGAAGCCATGATTACTTTACTTGAGGAATTTTCAGATGTTTTCCCTGATGAGTTACCTGATGGATTGCCACCATTGCGTGACATCTAACATCATATTGATTTAGAGCCTGGGTCACAATTGCCTAACAGGCCACATTAGAGGATGAGCCTGAGAGAGCGTAAGGAGTTGCATAGGCAGGTTGAGGAGTTGGTTTCTAAGGGTCACGTTCGTGAGAGCATGAGCCCGTGTGCTGTTCCTGCCCTATTGACTCCCAAGAAGGATGGTACATGGCGTATGTGTGTTGATAGTCGAGTCATCAACAAGATTACTGTGAGGTACAGGTTTCCTATTCCTCGCCTTGATGATTTGCTTGACCAGATTAGTGGTGCTACTATTTTTACGAAGCTGGATTTGAAGAGTGGGTATTACCAGATTCGTCTTAGACCTGGTGATGAATGGAAGACCGCTTTCAAGACTCGTAAAGGGTTGTATGAGTGGTTGGTGATGCCTTTTGGTTTATCAAACGCACCAAGTACATTTATGCGTATGATGAATCAATTGTTCAGGCCTTTTATTGGCAAGTTTGTGGTTGTTTATTTTGATGACATTCTTATTTATAGTGCTTATTTTAATGAGCATGCCACCCATGTAAGGTAGGTCTTGACCTTGCTTCGGAATGATAGTTTTTATGCAGCCACAAAGAAGTGTGTGTTCATGACCCCTAAAGTTTTGTTTTTAGGGTATGTTGTTTCTGGTGATGGCATACATGTGGATGAGTCTAAAGTAGCAGTTGTTCAAGAGTGGCCAACTCTAACTACCATTACTGAAGTTCGAAGTTTCCATGGTCTTGCTTCTTTCTATAGGCGATTTTTTCCTAATTTTAGTTCCATTATAGCCCCTTTGACAGATTGCATGAAGGGAAAGTCATTTGTTTGGATGAAGGAAGCAAAGTTGGCTTTTCAGGTTGTCAAAGAAAAGCTTACTACAACACCAATCTTGATATTGCCTGATTTTACTAAGGTTTTTGAGCTTCATACTGATGCCTCAAAGGTTGCTATTGGTGGGGTTCTTAGTCAAGGTGGGCGACATGTTGCCTATTTTAGTGATTAGTTGACAGAGCCGAAGTCTAGGTACACTACTTTTGACTTGGAGTTTTATGCAGTGGTCCAAGCTGTGAAGCATTGGCGCCATTACTTGTTTCAAAAGGAGTTTGTTTTGTTCATTGATCATGATTCCTTAAGGTATATTCGTACTCAAGATAAGGTATCCCATAAGCATAGGGGTTGGTTGGCATTTCTTGAGAAGTTTACTTTTATGGTGAAACCCAAAACTGGTGTTTCCAATCGAGTTGCTGATGCCTTAAACAGTTTCTGATACCGTGTGATTTCCCAGAGTTGGATGAATGCTTGGCCCTGGCCGATCTCGGTGCAAGCATCAATCTAATGCCACTCTCCGTCTTTGAAAAGCTAATCTTCCAAAGACTGGGACCAAAAACTAGGTGATACTCGAGTTAGCCGACCGGATCGATCTCTTCTTCCCACCGGCATAGTTCGGAAGTTGTTTTTTGTGAAGGTTGGAAACCTTCTACTTCACAAACCAATTTTGTGGTAGTTGAATATGATGCCGACCCTAGAGTCCGTTGATTTAGGAAGACCATTTTTAAGAAACAGGACAAGAGCCTGGATTGATGTTCTGACGGTGAAGAGATGACTTGCGACATGAATGACCAATCAGTGACTTTAAGTAGGTGATACAGAAAATTTCTCCTACAAGCCATGGAATCAGTTTAAAAAGTCGTTACTTTATTGATATAGGCATGTGAGGAATATTATCAAGAAGTTTTAGGGATTCTCGGAAGGTATTAGCAAAATGGAAATTCCACTCTCTTACTTTGATGAACCGATTGTTGATACCATATCTCCACCCTCACTCCATTCGAGGGTAGTTTTTCTGTTTCATTCTTGAAGAAATCCGAGGCTTGAAATTTCTGATACTTCGTAACAGTCAGGAATTGATGATGCACGAATGTGATCCAGGAGAAAGGCATTCTTCTTCTTGAAGCTATCCTAAATAGTGAGCCCTTATCACCACTTCCACATACATGCAAATTATTTTCTGAGGTTAGAAATGAACTTAGAATTGTGAGCCAAAACGATGAAACATCAATTAATGAACCATCCGAGGTCGAGCTCATGGACTTAACCTCCACCACCTTGAATATGCATAAAATTTTTGGAACGGTGACAAACAAGGTTACCAGTCTCATTGCTAATGGATTTGAAGTGTCCGGTGGGGAATGCCGCTCTCATAAAGGGAGATGTTGCAGTCCCACAAGCGAGCACATCGTTGGAAACTCTCCGATTTTCAGGGTATTAACCCAGAATTTTGTATCACAAAAATTATAATGGTAGAGGGAATACACACCAGCGGTCCAAAAAACTTAAGAGGGAAGGGTAACCCAAAAAATCCATGATGGTCATCAAAAAAGAAGTTGAAAAATTCTTGACACTGGTTAATTTACCCTATCTCGGATAGTCCCTGGGTAAGCCCGTACCTTCTGTATCACCAAAGATCTAAGGTGTGGTTTTACCGTAGTTCGAGAATGAGCAAAATGATTGATCCAACTACGATTAGTATCGGGATGGATGGGTTATGTATTATTGACTACCGGATGAAAGTTGAAATGAAGCCACCCGGTAAAGACCACTTTCCACTACATTCATGGACCAAATTGCCGAGAGGCTTGCGGGTAACCGAATATCTTTGTTTCTCGATGGTTTCTCGGGTTATTTTTCAAATTACCATCGACCAATATGCTCAGGAAAAAAGACATACATTTACATGCCATACGGGAACCTTTGCACTACCCGACGCTTGCCTTTTGGCCTTTGACAATGCACCAGGGCACTATTCCTAGATGTTATGATGGCAATCTTCCACGACCATGATCGAAAAAATCGTGTGGAAAGTGTTTTATGGATGAACTTTTGGTTTTTGGATGTTCTTTCTCTACATGCCTATCACATTTGGAAAAGATGCTTATAAGCGGTGTGAAGACAACCAATTAGATCTAGAACTGGGAGAAAAGAGGAAAATCCATTTTATGGTTAAGGAAGGCATTGTTCTTGGGGACATAAATCTCATGTCGGGAATGGAGGTCGATCGAGCTAAAGGTTGACGTTATCGCAAAAACTCCCTCACACCGGACTATTGTAAAAGGTATGTTGTTGTTTTTTATCTAGTTTTATTTTATTTTTATTTTTTGTCGTAGTTTTTAGGCTGGCCGGGTTTTATAGAATGATGTCATCCAGAATTTCTCATAAAATAGCACGTCCCAATGACCCAGTTTGCTTGAAAAAGTGACTCCGTTTTATTTCTCTCAAAAAGTGTATTTGGGGGAAAAAGGGCATTTTTTTTTTTACACTCTCAAAAAAAATAATATAACCGCGATTGCAGGCTCCACTCCTGATGGCCCCAGATGGAATGAACCTTTGAAACTTATGCTGCGATGCAAGCATTTCGCCTTTGGTGCAGTCTTAGGGCAACTCATGGAGAAACATTTCAGGCTTTACATTATGCAAGTAAAACAATGAATGAGGCGGAAATCACAGTGTACACCACGGACAGAGAAGAAATGTTAGCCGTGGGTACGAATTCAGAAAAATTCCGATCTTCTTGTCATGAACAAATGCACTGTTATACGGAATCATTCCGTCCTCAAGTATCTCTAATTGCAAAGAAAGAATGATTACTAAGGCGGAGATTGCCCGATGGGTTTGCTCCTTCTTAAGAGTTCGGAATTTGATGTAGTGACATGAAAGGAGCTGAGAATAACTAGCGGCTGATCATCTATCAAGATTAGAGAATCCTCTACGAGAAATGAACTCGATAAAAAGGATGGATAAATGAAAAGGTATCCTCTTGAAACTCTTTGTTCGATTGATGTTATTAAAGCTAGTTAACCCCATGGTTTGCTACATCGCAAACTACCTTTGCGGGAGATTTTCGTGATTGATAGGGGAGTCAAACCAAGCAGGAAAGAAATAATTCTTCAAAGACGTGAAGCATTATTTTTGGGTGAAGATTCCCTTTTTGTTAAAATCTTGTGCGGATCAAGCTTATTCGAAGTTGTGTTTTTGCTAAAGATGCCCATGCTTCCTATTTGGATGGCCACGATGGTCCTACGGTGGACATCAGGTGCTAACTACACAGCAAGGTAAAAGTCTTCGATTTCCGGATTCTTTTGAACACATTCTACACAAGGTATGCCAATGAGTTGGTTAAAACTGCAACCTGCAGCGTCAAGGTAAATTTTCACAAACGTGATGATGATGCACAAAAATTCCATCCAAGTTTGGTGAAATTCTTCGACGTCTGGGGCATTCGATTTTGTGGGGCCATTCCCACATCCATAAGGCCAACAAATACATCCTAGTGGCGTTGATTATTTATCAATTATGGGTTTGAAGCGAAAAAAAGAAAGCGCTCCCCACAATGACGCCCGAGTGTTTTTGCAAAATTTCTTATATCTCCTTCGCCAGATTTGGTGCCCCTCGTTGCAAATAATAAGTGATCGCGGAACCCAATTTTTGCAATGACAATTTGCAAAGGTCTGCTTAAAATACGGTGTCACTCCATCGTCTCTCCACCGGGTATCATCCACAAAACAAGTGGTCAAGTTGAGGTATCCAATCGTGGTTTGAAACGAATTCTTGAAAGGACCGTGGGCGAAAATCGTGCCTTTTGGTCGGATAAATTAGACGATGCACTTTGGGCTTTCCGTACAGCTTACAAAACACCCATCGGGTGTACTCCATACAAGTTAGTGTACGGGAAGGCATGTCATCTTCCGATCGAGCACGAGACAAAGGCTTACTGGGCCACTTAAGCATACCAACTTTGACCTTGGGGAAAAACCCGCGGCGTGGGGGTCGGTGACACAGAAAAGTTCAACACAATGAACTTAATGAAACTTAGTGATCATGCTTATGAGAAAAATCTTTGATCTATAAGAGAAGAAAACAAAGAGAATCCATGACTCCAAGATCAAAAATCGCGTTTTCAACGTCGGTGATCGAGTCCTCCTCTTTAACTCTAGATTGAAGATTTTCTCGGGCAAGCTTAAGACCCGTTGGAGTGGACCATTCACTGTAACACAAGTTTTCCCGTACGGCACCGTCGAGTTATCCCAAAACTCCGGGCCAAACTTCAAAGTGAATGGTCATCGTATTAAGCACTACTTTGGAGGGGACGTACCACAATTGGTAGTCCCAGATCTCCAAACCTTCCCCAATGTCCAATAAATTCAGGTGACGGGTCAAGCATAGCGACCTTAAACAAGCGCTTCGTGGGAGGCACCCCATGCTTATCGTAGTATTGTGTAGAAATGAATAAGTGTTTTCTTGTTGTGTGGAGGCTCGCCTCTTCCATTACCCGTGTTTCGTGTTTGTGTTGTTAATTGTCCAGGATTGCCCGGATTGTGAAGACTCTCGTGCTCGCAGTTTTCACCAAGAGCTTCACATCCTCAGCTTCATTTTGGGAATCCAATATCCAAATCTAATCGACTAACGTTTTATCTTTTGGCACACTTAATAAACGGCCTTAGATTTACGTAGGTACCCCTTTTAAAACATCGAGGACGATGTTTAGTTCTAGTATGGGGGAGGGGAGGGGCATCTTTCGAATTTGATTTGCCTGCAGCCGTTGTTATACGAATTAATCCCGTTTTTTACCGCCACCAAATTTTTGCAAAAAATACCAAAAAATGAAAAAAATTTAAATTCTCAAAATAAAATAAGTGTTTTGTCACGTTTCGACTTTCCTATTGGGTGAATGAGAATATTTTTTGACTCGATCGGGCGTTCTTTCAGGCTGTGTTGAGCCCTAGACTAGTTCCTAATTGTAGGGTAAGCTTTCAGCGAGGTGAGAAAAGAAGTGGGATAGAGTTAAATATTTGTTTATGTGCTGAGCATGAATCTTCTAAAGCTTAATGGTAACTTGTACTTTTTCTCCCATTAGCTTTTAATCCGCCTAATCATACGTGCTCAATTTAATTTTAGCCTTAAAGTCAATCGATGTTTTTAAGAAAAAGCTTCACTTTGTAACTGATTCTTTAAAACGAGTTTTTCTGTTCTTAGTAATTTGAAAGTTAAAATGCCAAAGAAGCATGAATGAAATATGAATGCAAAAATGCATGAATATTGAAATTATGCCAATGAAGCATACATTTGAGTATATGGAGCAAGTAAAAGATGTGTCGTGATATCCCACTCCGCTAACCAGGAGGTGGGGGTTCAAACTAAGACATCTTTACTTCTAGGGATTTGGTCCCTGTGTTGTGTTTATCTCACCAGGAGCGGAGGTCAAGGTGAGGGTTCAAACTAAGGAAACCTATCCTAGCCATTTTAGGATGAAGGTGTTGATGTGATTTCCTCTTCGCTAGAACCGAGGTGAGTTTTTTCAAACTAAGAACACCGGTCGTTGGTTGTGATATCCTACTAGGGAGCGAGGCCTAGGTAGGTGTTCAAACTAAGCAACGCATTCCTAGCTTTAAGAACTTATGATTATGATGATAAAGATGTTGCAAAAAGTTCTACAGTAAAATTTTCGTTCTTTAAAATCAAGTTACAAGGTCCTAATAAGTTGTTGCTTTGAGTCGTGATTCATCTTGAATTACGACTATGAAAATAAGCTTTGATCTATTGTTGAGTTGAAATGTACTATCATTTAATTCATTATCCATGTCGGGAGTTAAATGTTCACAATTCATTAATATGTGTGCTTAACATTTAGACTTATACTAACAATTTGATCTTGTTTAATTGCTTGGTTTTGTCTAGTGGGAAAAAATTGGGACGATGAATTTATCCGTCAGGACATCCGTAGATTATTTATGGAAGATTCTCATTCATATGATTCCAGTGTTTATAAATAAAGGTATAAGTGAACTTGCTTAGTTACAATAGAAAAGTGAAAATCCAAAAATATTAGGGATAGTTAGTGTACATATGAAAAATTGGTGAAAACGGGACTTGTCAAAGCTATTGATTCTTTAGTTCCCCTTGGCAAACGCTTTGCTACTTTTCGAGGTAATTAGTCGAGGGGGATTGAGATTCTTAGTTTTCTTGAGTGTTTACTTCATAACATTGCGTGAGGACACGGCAATACCTTAGTATGGGGGATTTTGGTATGTGCTTAATTACACATACCATTCTCCATTAATAACGGACTTAAATGACTAAAAACGTACCAAAAATACATTGTATTTGTATGTTTGCATTTGTATTGTGCAGGATCGGATATTCAAGAAAAGAACAAAAAGAAAGCCAAAAACAAACAAATCCGAGCACGGAGTGGAAAAGACCAAGTCAAGTCAAAGTCAAAAGTCATCCACATAAAGATAATACAACTTGAGGGACCAAAACTGCCAAACCGCAAGTTGTATTACAAAAGAAAAAGACAAGGGTCAAAAATTGCAAACCAAGCAAAGATTGCATTCAAGTTATACAACTTGAGGGGACCAAAGCTGCCTACTTCCCAAAAAGCCATCTTTCCCGCCCCAAAAAAAAACCCAGGTACAACTTGGATGTCTTCCCATACCTTCTACCCTGCAAAACCACTCGACACCCTAGCCAAAATCATTTCATCCACCCTACTATTTCCCCCCAGCTGTATAAAGTCCATGTTGGCAATCCCTCACCATTCCCAAAGTATTTTCGATGGCTGAGATTGTTCCAAAGAAGCTCAAAAGAAATTGAAGGCTGGGATTTGCTTTAAAATCCCCTCACACAACAAGCACACTTAGTTTTTACTCTCTCCAAAGAAGCACAAGCTGCAAATGGAAGAGATGAAAACTTCGGCTATAAATAGAGCCTTTTGTAAGCCTTTGAGGCAAGTTAGTTTTATGTTAATTTTTAGTTTTTAATCCTAGCTTAATTTTTAAGTCATTTACAGCTTTTACTTTCAGCTTTGTAACACTTTCAAGTTTTTAATGCAATTTGAGTTTTAAGTCAATTTACAAGTCCAAGTGCTAAGTTTCTGAACTGTGTTGTTTTGTGTTCAAAAAGCTTTCAATACAGTTTGTTTATAAGCTGCTTAAATTAAGTAAACTTAAAAAGTTAAGTAGTCAAGAGAAAATCACAAAAATCACCCTCAAATACACCAAAGCTTACTTTATGGATGATAAGCCAGTTCTGGATGGGCTTATGGACACTACTAGCTTGTTTTATGCAAGCTAGAGCTTGTAGATTCATTGTTTGACCCTGTTTTGAGCAAGGGTATTGTAAGTCACTCTTTTGCTTGTTTTCCTTATTTACTACAGAACTGCTCATAGTTCTTATCTTGCTAAGTTGTTAGTGTAAAAGTGATTTGTGTAACTTTCTTGCTTAGTACTGTTAGTTCATTTGATAAAACTGTTAGTTTTGAGTTAACACTGCTAGGCCATTTCAGCTTATTTAAGTGCTTATTCTTGATTGAAATTTGTTTAAAAGTGTTTTAATTTGTTATTTGATAATCTGTTTTTAACCAGGATTAAAAGAAAAATGGTTTTTGAAAGCTTTCAGGGGTATTTTCAACTAGCAGTACTAACTTAGAGTTAGTACTGCTAGTTCACTTTTGGAACAGTACTAACTTAAAGCTACCAGTACTAACTCCAAGTTAGTACTGTTAGTACTGGTAGTTCAATTTAGCTCATCAGCTTATTATTTCAGCTTGTTTAAGATTTCTTTAGCTTTTTAAAGTAGATTAAGCCTATTTTAGTTTACTGTCTTCAGTAGAATTTATTTGCCTTTTCAAAATAACTTTAAGAGTTTATCAGTTTTAGTTTTCTAGCTTATTTATCATTTTAGTTTATTCTAGTTGCTTATTCCTTTTACTAAGTGCTTATTAAGGTTAGGTGAATATCTGTTTTAGCTTATTTGCTTATTTCTTGTTTAATCGTGTTTTGTTAAGGCTAGCAGTACTAACCTTAAGCTAACAGTACTAACTTAAAGCTAGCAGTACTAACTCCAAGTTAGTACTGGTAGTTAATACTGTTAGTACTGTTGTTAGTACTGTTGTGTTTATCTTGTTTAATTTAGCTTAATTGCTTTTTGTATTTGCTTATTTAGAGTTAGTTTAGCTTATTTGATTTGTCTTAAGCTTATTTGAGCTTATTTGTGTCTTAGTGTAAAAGTTTTAGGTGTTTTCACTATTTCTAGCTTTTATGCTTGTTCTAGTTTCTTTTCCTTAATTATCTTCTTGTTCAATTGCTTATTAGGTTTAGTATCAATCAATTATTCATATTCTTGTCATATTCAAAAATTAAATCGTCTTTCGATTGTCCATTCTAGCTAGTTGGGACATAACGACCCGGGAACACTCTATACTGCTTCCGGTTTCATTGGTCTCGCGAGATTTCGTCCCTTGTTGTGTGTTTGTATTTATTTAGATATATCAGAAGGGG
Organism: Tanacetum coccineum; assembly: GCA_026074375.1. NCBI lineage: Eukaryota > Viridiplantae > Streptophyta > Magnoliopsida > Asterales > Asteraceae > Tanacetum > Tanacetum coccineum. The sequence continues at coordinate 2,152 of BQNB010022807.1, read as the reverse complement.
TGAGTTTGCGCAAAACCACCAATCGAGCTGCTGATGCCTTAAGTAGGAGGAGTAATCTGTGTGGAAACCGTAGAGAGAGGGGGGGCTGAGGGGTGAATACGTTTCTTTTTAAAAACTTTAAATATTTTATATCAATTTTTACAAGACTCTCAACTTCTGGCCGTACCATATATATGGGGGCCACCTAGTACATCAGGGGGCCGCCCTATTTAAAGGGACCGCCTCAGAAGAGGTTTTTGGACTAGATCATTTGTATCAAATCATCAATCAAGTTTGACGCAATATGAGAAGTGTAGATAATGGATTTACAATAACTAGTGCATATTCTACCAATATATCCACACTCACAATGTTTACTACAAAGAGCTACAAAACCATGACTAACACAACATTCAAACAATGCACACAATCATAAGCACAATGCAAGTGTAAAAGTAAAAAAGCGATAAAATGTAAGTATAAGTAAAGAGAAACGTAAAGAAAATGACACAACCGACGTCGATGATTTTTGTGGTTTCGGTCATGAAGCTCTCTTCGCCCTACTCAACTACTCGAGTATCCAACTCGAGAGTTACTTCACTAATCAACAAGCTCCCTTTCGGCGAATAAAACCTTATACCAATGCTTACATTATTTTCCGACACTAAGCTAGTTCTTCTTCGGGTACAACCAAACCCGTTATGTTTTATGGCCCAACATAACAAACCTTGTGTTTTATGGCCTAAACACATAAACCACGTCGCTTACATTATTTTCCGACACTAAGCTAAATGTCGAGTCCTAATCTTAGCTAGAACCAATCTACCACTTCACCAATGTATTTTAAGGCCTAAAATACTAACCAACCCACAATCAACTCATCCAAATATATACATCATTTGGATCCACACACTACTAAAGATTAGAAGACATGGACTCGATCTATATGTAACAAATGTTACAAATGGACTAACTAGACTACATAACTTCGGATCTTGAAGATGACCGAAGTTCTTCTCTTGCACTTGAGGGAAGAAGGAAAGAGTAGAAGATTGGATCACATTTAAACAAGATTAAACAAGTTAAATGATCAAAGATTTAGAGAGATTTAGTGAGATCTAGAGAGAGAAAGAACTGAGAGAAATTCGTGCAAAAGGGTTGTTCAAATGGTTGGAGGTGATCCACTATTTATAGGAGCTGAAAACTGCCAGTCTGTCAACGGCGGTCCCGGCGGTCCCTTATATATAAGGGGGCCGCCAGGCCTATAAGGGGGCCGCCGCCTAGACTCCGCTCCCTTTTTTGTCTTTTTGTGGGGAAGGTTGTATCTGGTATAGAAGCTTCTATTTTGGGGGGAAAACCAGATTTCAAATTTTATATTTAAATAAAACATTTCTTTTATTAAAAAGTATTTTGTGTTTATTTATTTTTGTGAAAAATACTTTTGTAGAAATGTAATGGTTAAGAAAAAAAATATTTTTCTTTGATCATCCTACAAGTTTAATTTGTTTGTACATACCTTACGTGATTTACGTCGGGTGCAAACAAATGTCGGTGTTGATGCAGACTTGAGACATCGAGTGTTGTTGATGCATGTATGCATTGATGATTTGTGATTACGAGTAACTTGCGTACTTTACGTTATGTATTACAAGTTACATGTTTGTCATCACCAAAACATAAAGAGATCGTATAGATTAAATATCGTAATATTTGCACTAACAATCTCCCCCTTTTTGATGATGACAAACTATGTAAACTATAACACATAGTATAGTTTAAAAGTTACTCGTTTACACTTCCTTCTCCCCCTTTTGTCGAAGCAAAAAGGTATAATGTGGATTATGGTTGGAGCATATAGGTTGGAGGTTTGAGAAAAGGATAGGTGCTCCGAGTATATAGGTTTGAGGTATGAGGAGAAGATATGAGAAATGAAGGTGAAGGTGATTGTGTGTTCCTTGGTTAGTTTAGAAAAGGTCATGAGAGATGAGAAGTAGGCAAGAGAAGAAGGTAGGTACTTTGAGTATATAGATTTAAGGAATAAGGAAAAGATAGGTGATCCAAGTATATTGGTTGGAGGAATGAGAAGACAACATAAGAAATACGGTTGAGGTGACTTTTTGTTTCTTGGATAATTTAGACGAGGTTATGAGAAATGAGAGGAAAGCTTGAAAAG
>BQNB010022806.1:0-62564 GCA_026074375.1 Tanacetum coccineum | reverse complement strand
GGTCCCAAAGAGAAATTAATTCTTTTATGAGTATTATGCAAGATGTTATGGATTGTATTTCTCTGTGTTTGGAACTAATATTTTGCAGGTTTAAGAGCTTAGAGTTTTTTTGATCAATAAAGGATATGCTGATTTGTTTAAAATGTTGTAGTTGAGGGGAGGATATTGAGGTTAGCATGAATATCCTTTCAGTGTTGGTTGTATACCACACAATAAATGGTCATCAATTCACCATGTCTAATAAACATCAAGAATTGGCTAGTCCAGAGCAAACGGTTTCTGGTAAACACTTCTCAAATCCGTTGATAGTTGATAGTTTACTCAAAACTATATGGTTTATCAATGCACCATGTTTTTGCAATGAAGCATTGGCTATTCCAGGGCAAACGGCAACTGGTAAAGAATTCTCAAATCCGTTGATGGCTGATAGTTTGCCAAAAACTATTCTTTCAACTAAGTTTTTGGGATGACTTAAGGTTAACTTTGGAATGAAATGGGTCAAAATTAGTATTTTGGTTTGACTAATAGCTTTGACTTCTATTCATGGGTTATGCATAAATATGGATCCTCATGAATTCTCACATGTCTATCTAGATATTTCTAGTGTGTTTGTGATGGATAGAGGCATGTTGTTGCATAATTATTGGAGAAAAAGTTACTACTGCTAGGCAAATTCTTAATACTAATGGGTTAAAAGTTAGTACTGCTAAGGTACTATTACTTTTAAGTTTTCTCATCTAATTTTTGATGGTATAGTAAAAAACGTGGATAGTAAAACTAAATTTTTGATGTATCCACGTTTTATACAAATCTTTTTGAATAAACAGAAAAAGTTTCTTAATGCACATAATGCAGTATATGTTGCTCAAACAAAAACTTTTTTAGCAACATGAAAATTAGATTTTCAGGGGTACATGTACCTCTATTCGACACTATGCTGCTTCATGACCAATCTGGTCAGGGTGAAGGACCAACAGTCTCTGTTGAGTCCCAACACACACCCACTGCTTCTTCACCATCTAAATCATAACCCACTACATCTCAACCAACATATCACTACCACTTCATCTCCACGTCCACAAGAAACACAAATTCTACAAACAACATCTTCCATACCCTATGATTCACCTCTCCCAGGAGGTTACACACGTGGAAGTATTGAGGGAAGCATGTAACTAAAAGAATTGACGAATTTGTGTACCAAAATAGTTGCTAGAGTCACCAGCTTAGAGACAGAACCCAAAAAGACTAAAGAAGTTCATGGTAAGGCTCTTACCAAGTTGGTGAAAAAGGTTAAAAGGTTGGAAGATAAGCTAAAGTCTACCAACGAAAGGAAAAAGGCAAAAATAGTCATCTCAAATGAAGAGGAGGAATTGGTTTGAGAGGATTCTTCCAAACAAGGGAGGATGGAAGAGACAGAATATACAGATGTAGAGTAAGAGAATGCAGGAGTGGAATATGATTTTAATCTAACTGAGTAACAAGTTACTCCTTTAAAAACTCCACAGGTTAAAGAACAAAGTCAAGAAACGTTTAAAGCTGAATTAAGTGTTCTCGGTGCAGCAAAAATCCTTGTAGAGACATCCAAAGAAAGGGTAAAGACCTACAATAAAAGAAGAAGAAGTACTGACAGCTCACAAGTTAGTACTGCTATAGGACTTTTTAGTAATGCTGAGGATATTCAAGATACTAATGAAGAGTTAGCCAAAAAGGTTCAAGAGGAAGAGCAAACAAAAGTATTGGAAGTATTGGAACAACAAGAACAAGAAAGAGCTAATCTTGAAGCTGCATTAAATTTACAAAAACTATTTGATCAAGAGAGAAAAGCAGCTGATGATATTGCCTGGAGTAAAATTGTTGAACAAGCTCAGTTGAAGAGTTCAGGGTAGAAGCTCTACAAACTAAGTATCCTATCATTGATTGGGAAACTCATACTGAAGGATCAAGAAAATATTAGAAGATTATCAGGGTTGGAAACATCACAGAGGCATATCAAGGATTTAAAGATATGCTTAAGGCTTTTGACAGAGAAGACCTTGATACTTTATGGAGCTTAGTAAAGAAAAGTTTAGATATGTAGAACCTACTGAAGATGGAAAGAGTTCTATGGGTTGAATTGAAAAGAATCCATGAACCAGACAAGGAGGATACAATGTGGAAACTACAAAGATATATGCATGATCCTTTGACTTGGAGATTGTATGGATCATGTGCAGTACATCATGTATTTTTAACAAGAGGGCTGTGGAATCTACATGATAACGCTTGAAAAGGATTATCCTTTGAACTGCAGTTATGAGTTGTTCTCAGTAGAAGAATTATGAGTGGAAGAGGATAGTGAGATGGCAAGTGACTTAGTTTCAAGAAAATCTTCATAGAAACCAATAGTAAAGAAGCTAAAGTGTTTGAAAAGAATTCTTCTCAAAATACAAAAGACTTTATTTCAACATACTGATGTTTTGTAATATATTACTAGTTATTCGGGGAGGTTTTATTGGGAATTAAAGAGCGTTTTACATGTTCTTACTGATCAAAAGGACTTAGCACTGTTACTTGAAGATTATAATGCTAGTATAGATTGATGAAATTACATACTAAGTCATGTAGTACAGCTAGGTGTTAATATTAGTTAATGGAGTTATAGTTAGTACTGGTCAGTACAATGTTTGTATTGTTAGTGTAAATTTCGTCTTACGGCTAGTTAGTTTTGTAAGTTCTGGTAGTTGATATGCATGTGTTAAAATTAGGAATAGGTTTTTGCTATGATCTCGTAACGTGTTTTGGCAAGCCTTTTAGGGGTTTTTACTTGGTGTATAAAAGGAAAACCTTTTGGCTAGTTAGAGATATTGATTATTAGATAGAAAAAACAAAGTTGTTAGCAAAAAATATAGTTGTTTTGTGATTTGTCAATATAGCGTGAAAGTCTTTTGTTTTGATATTGTTTTATTTTTATTCTGGTATATAAAGATTAAATTCCGCATAATTTTCGATTTATACCACAAGTAAAATAGGGGTTATACGTCATAGTTGTTTTAGATTTATCTAAGATAACTAAAGCTTTAACAAGCTAATCAAAGATCCATAAGGGATCAACACACTATCTGTGGCGGTGTGATCAGTCTACGACGTTCCCTTTTGTTTTGTGAACTCTATTATGCACTTGGTCATATATGATTTGATTTGTAAGGAGCGTATGGATGCATCCTAGGTACTTCGTTTCATTTTATTTTGGTGCATGGCTTAGTGTGGTGCCAACACCCCATTGCACACTTTGTAGGGTACATCTGGAGCTGCAGCTCCCATGTATAACTTGATATGATATGATATGCATTTGATTGTAGGGTCTAAGCATGTGGCATGCTTTAGACATTTGTTTCGAGCTCGGTGGGCATTTCTATATGTTTTGTTTGGCTATCTGTTCATCTCTTATGATATATGAAATCTTTGCCACCAGGTTATGGTGATTCCATTTCGTTTACTTTACGTATTTGATCTATCCGTTTGTTTATATATATCTGTTCACTGAGCTTTAGCTCAGCCGCATTTCTTTTCTCCGCAGCAGGTAATAAGTGGGAAGCTGGGTTATGAGTGTAGAGTGCTTAGGTGCTCATATTTGACCATCTTGAGGAACTAGCATACCAGATCTATACTAGAATTTGTTTAGCTAAGGGATTTCGGATTTAATGTTCATTTGGGATCTTAGCCAAACCCTTGTATTAGTAAGTCTTTCGCTTGCGTTTATTGATGCCATAAGTGTGACATTGGACCCGTGCTCGGATGGGGTGTTACAGTTGTAGTAGTCTTTTGGTCTTCTTCTAGCTTCTCGCTAGGCACCCGAATTTAATAAAATATATATTTTTTGAACAAATAAAATATTTATTTGCTGTTCAAATTTGCTTGTAATGTGTGCAGTAGTTTTTTTTAACGGGAATTGCATATATACCACTATAAAAGCTTATAACTGCGTATATATGTAATTTAAACTTATAATCGCATATATATCTTTTAAAAATAAAAATTTGTTTATATCTTAACTACTTATAAAGAGAATTTGATATATTCTTGAAAAGTTGAAAACTAAGGCTACCCACTATGGGTCGGTCGACCGAGTCGGTCGACGTCGGTCGGCCCCATAGTGGCTAGTCGGTTCTTTGGTCGGTCGCCGGAGACAACATACTCGTTTTGTCGCTTGGACGACAACGGTCGAAGGAAGAAAAAGGGAAAAAATCTGCCGAATTGATTTCATATAATTTTTTTAATAAAGGTCGCCTTATAGTGGCAAAAGGTCGCCTGTAGGTCGCCGGAGAGAGAAAACTGATGTGGCGCCGGAAAGTGTAGGTCGGGACCTTCATCCATAGTGGGTAGCCTAAGTAATTTTTGGAAATGTTGAAAATTTAATTCACCATTCACTCTAATCGAACTCTTCTCAAACCTCCCGTGATCGAACCTTATTAACACAACGTATTTTATTTTAGGCAATGTTTAAACTAAAATGCAAACTTTAATTCTTGAAATGTTGTAACCCCTTCTCAAACCTTATTCTTGAAAGTTGACAAAACTTATTTTGGAAAGGATACTCCAAAACGATTTGGGTGATTAGAGCTCTAATTTTTGAATGGCCATTATGTAATAATTCTGTCACACCCAAATCACAGGTCGTATCATTAATCATCATATTTCTTTACCTATAGAATGAGATCATCCTATTCACAAATCACCAGACCACCACAACTTAAAATATTCGATTACAAATCGGTTTTGGGTTTTGCTGCTATTGATTCGATCCCAGGAGTTGTTGTTTTGATCTCAAGATTTTACTATGGTTATGGTATGTGTTTTATAAAGCTTAATCATCTTTGCTTTAATTTACTTTATCAATTCATTACTTATTAGGGATTCTTTATTTTTGAATGTGTGTCTTATTACTTTTTTATAAAACGCCGCTTTGCCAAACGAATGAGGCTCAAGAGAAAAAGAGGCTGGAAATTTCATAAACGAGTGTTTGTGCCTCTTTTGCTCTAGTTCTTTTTATATCCATTATATGTGGTTAGTACTAATTCATAAATAACTGTCACACCCCGAAAATTTTAGGTCAATATTTTAAACTTTTCTGATCATTATTTTTGATTTTTATACGTTACGTTTGAATCCGATAGTTTGCCGGGAAGTTAACCCGCGTAAATCTGAAAAACGTCATTGGACGCGTTTCGACTTTGGATTTTGATTAGTTTAGATATTATATGAGTTATTTTATCTTTTCTAAGTGTGTCGTAGTTTACGATCACTCCCGATATTTATTTTTACGGTTTAACTTTAAATTACGTTTTTCGCGTTTTTGACCTAACGGAACCCCAAAAACTCAAAATCTCTTCGAGCAAACTTTAGTTATCATCCATCTCATGTTCTTAAGTTAAAAATTTTATTCACCCTCCCCTCTTGTTATATATTGGATGCCTACACCAAACCAAATGCACCATAAGTCTTGAAATTAAATCAAAGGCATCTTTTTTTTTGAATTTCCCATGCATGTGTATGAAAGTGACACATGAGAAGGTCATTCTCATGCACATTTCCTCAATTTAGACCAAAACATGTGATACTTACACACTTTGACCTCATTTGACCAACTCAAGACTAACTTATGCATCTAGTATGAACCAAGACTCAAAATTTTAAACCATAATGGTCCTTGTGGCCTTGTTTCGGCCGAACCCTCACACACACACCCCTTTAGTGTTTGTTGGTCACATGTACACTATTATTCACACCCTAAACCCTAATATCTTTCGATAAATACTAGCACATCTCATAACTTAGGGTTACTTCTTATTTCCAAGCCTCTCAAAAATCTTATCTCTTCTTTCTTTCTCTCTTTTGGCCACGACACAAACAAACACCCTTATAGGGTTTCTTTTTCTTGATTTCCTTTAAGATCCAAGTATTCTAAGTTGATTCTTGTTCATACCTAAGGTGATTTCAAGTGTTGGTTCTTTGATTTCAAGGTTTTTCTTCAAGATCTAAACTAGGGTTTCAAGATTTGTTGTTGGGTTTTATATATCTAGTGATTTTGGGTATAGATCTTGTGATTCTCTACTTGTTCTTCATTCTTGTAAGTGCCTTGATCTTTTCTTGTAGTTTACTTATGTTCTTTCATATATGTTCAAGATCCATACATCCATATGTTGTATTTTAATTTTTGAAAGATTATAAAACAAGACTTTATAAATAATGATGTTACTTTGTTTCACTAGTTAAACATTATATACTTGGTGAGATGAGAGTTGAATGAAAGTTGCAACAATAGAAATGAAGGGGTTAGGTTAGTCTTAGGTGTGGTTTTATAGTGGATTAGTTGTGAATGGAGATTAGGCTAGATTAAGCACTATGGTGAAGTTTGGTGTGATTTTTGGAAGCGTTTGCGAAAAATGATGTTGCTGATCCAAAATGGTTTTGAGGTTTTAAGCGACTTAGGAATGTTTTCATTATGCGTAAAAGTACTTTTTGGAGAGCTCGTTTCGAATAGATAGTTTTTCATATATCACACATTAAAATTGGACTTAAAACGGCCAAGTTATAGCCAAATGAAACTTGAAACATTTTTTGGCAAAACCAAATGAATAGTTGCTGATGTGAATAGTAAAATGGGTTTTCGGACACTTTCGAGATATTTTGAGCTTTTAAAACACTAGCGAAACATATAGTAACACATATATATTGATTAGTATCATTTAAAGACGTCGTTAACATATTTTAGGAAAAGCGTTAAGGTTACTAAAAATAGTAAGTTTGGTGAATTTTAGCAAGATGGACATGGAAGTTAAACGTTTAGATTTCTCTAGTGCACTTAAGGAAATATGGATTAAGCAAATATAGGGGACGGTATTAACGTCCCGAAACTAAAAACTTTCCTAAAATAGAAACTTACTAAAAATAGTAATTTTTGGTTAAACGCCGAAACTTAACGAAAAACTATATGATTTTATTTCGTCATGATTTGATAATCAAACCAAAGCAAACACACATGGATGTCTTTTGGTGATGAACATATTGTGCAATTCTTGGCATACTTTCCGTGTTTCTAAGACGCGTTATTATTCTAGGTCGCGGCTAGATTTCTATATCATCTTTTCTTGCGTGATTTAACATTTGCTCATCTTGCTAAGGTGAGTTCATAGCCCCAGTTTTACTACTTTTACTTTACTATTTTGGGGTGAGAAACATTGCTTGTTTTTAAACTATGGACACAGTTACTTTACGTTTCCTTTTCCTGATTACGTGTTGCCTAAGTAGCGAATAGACCATTAATGCCCGAACTATCATGAACCGTCAATTGCTTAACCGACGGACTGGTTAAGTAAGCGCGAATGTTGTAAATAGATCTATTGGGACTAATTATCCCTATCCGGGTGAGTAGCGCTCACTACCCACGGGGCTCCCGATAAACAGATATATACCATGTCGGATTTCACTAGGTGATCTTGGTCAGATACCTTTAGGTGATCTTGGTCATATAATATGCTTCTTTTTAAATTGAGCTTCGGTGTCATGAGCTTAGCGCAACAGTAAATTTCTTTTTATGTGAAGTTGTATCTCCTATAACTGTCACGTGCATACTGTGAACTTGTGGTCCACTTTTAATATTAAATTCAAACCTATGAATTCACCAACTTTATGTTGACGTTTTAGCATGTTTTTCTCAGGTGCTTAGCTGTGGATGTCTTTGCTTGCTTTATGGTGTTGCCTTGCATTGGACCGATTTTCAAGAATTATTATTATCTATGTTAACATCGTTGTCAAACTTTAAAACCTTCTATTCGCTTCTGCATATTATCTTTGGGCCTATGTAAAACTTTAACTATTTTAATTAATGCAATGATGTTGGATTTTTAAACGTACCATTAGAGGTCGTTCTTTGTATCTTGTGTGATGTATATTATGAAGTCACGCCCCTGGACACGTGTTTCTGACTAGGCCCCGTTTGGGGGTGTGACAGATTGGTATCCAGAGCCAAGGTTATAGAGAACTAGATAGTATATTTAGGTATGGTCTATAACCAGTATGTGATCCTACGTGCTTACTTGTTTACGTATATAACTACTATCGATAATTATACGGGTATTAATTATAATACATTTCCATAATTATAATATGATTAATTTTGCCATGATTATATTTTACACCATCTTTACTTTCTTCTGCATTACACGCACCTTGCATGGTTTGATATCAAGGGAATTTATATAAACTCTTGCTTGTGTAGGTTATGGCAGCTCCGGTCATTTCTATTTCTTCACATGTATCAGTCGAGAGTGTGGGATCCTCTTTTCCGCGAGTTATCCTTATCGGTTCTATTTCTGTTGAGGTCCCGGTTGTACCGGAGGTGGGGGAGGCTGCAGTTGCCTCACCTGCCGGGGTACTCGAGCTTGATACTTATTCATCGTCAGAGGCTGATCCATCGGAGAGTTCACCACCTCCCGTATTTGTTGCACCTATGGTTTCACCTTTTCTTTGTTCAGACGATTTAGAGTCAGATACTGAGATACCCGAGAGGCATGTATCACCTACTAATTCTACTCCAGAGATCCCTACTGCTCCCATTTTACCCGCACCATCTGCTGTTGTTGCACCATCATCTGAGTTTCCACTTGCATCTGTTGATGCCCTACTCGAGATTCATCGACGACGAGCTATTCTTATCTGACACAGGGAGGACATTCCTATTGGTCAACTTTACCGTACTCATCCTGGTGGGCAATATAGGGCATTGACCGTGAGGAAGTCGGTTATACCTTTACCTTCTCATCGTTTAGCATTGAAGTACACATCGCATCACTTGGATCGTTTTACTTCTGGATCATCATCGAGTCATTCATCTGGGCATTCTATTTCGAGTCATTCCTTATCCGAACATACACCACCAGACACCACCAATGCTGATTCATCTACACCACATAGATTTGTTCATCCATCACTTGCTATGAATGTGGAAGGCTAGGACATTTTAGGAATGAATGCCAGAAGTTGAGAAATCAGAACCAAGTGAACCAAATTTGGAAGGGAAAAGCTCGCGAGAACTCTAGTGTCGTTAAAGACAAGACCAATGCTTAAGAAGAGATCTTCCCGCCTTACCTAGTGACCTAAGTCAAAGTCTTCTTAGACTTTATTCGCATTAGTACTTTTTTCTATAAATTCCGTTGTATTGAGTGGATGTTTTAAATTTCCTGTTAATGTATGTGTCATGACGATTCCGTCAGTTACACTTAAATTCTCTATTTATTTAAGTAAGCTACTCCTTAAATCACAACCATCGTATCAAATCATTCCGCTGCTAGCATTTTATAAACTATTCTTGTGCCATTTCGTAAGCAATTTTGTTGTCATTCTATAAACCATTTTGTCATTTTCTTAAAAATTATTTTACTATCATCTCTCAAACTATTTTCCAAACCATTTTACAAACTTACTTGTTTTCATCTTTTAACTTGTCATGTCAACGTTTATAAACTTTTGCCATAGTTTTATAAATCATTTCGCAAACACCTTATAAACTATTGATATTATTACATAAACCGTTTGCCAACATCTTATAATTATCCTACTATTACCTCATAACTTATCTGGCTATCATTTAATGAACTAATTTATTTCCATCTTATAACCTATATTATAGTTATTTATAAACTCTTTTTCTACCCTATTAAAAGTTACTTTGCAGTCATCTTACAAACCATTTCGTTGTCAGCTCATGAACTATTTCATTTTCATTTATAAACTATTTCGACGTCATCTTACGAACTACTTCATGTATTTTATAAACTATTTCATTGTCGCAATATAAGCTATTTGGTTGTCAACGTGTAGACCATTTGTTACCATTTTATAGACCCCTCACTCTTACACTATAAATTGTCACGTAATTTTCTCGTAAATTATTTAGGTATCACCTCTTAAACTATTTCTACTAAGTCTTACAAAATATCTTGTGTCGTTATATAAATTACAATGTTCTTGTTTTCACGAACTATTTTTCTACCTTATAAACAACACTGTTTATACCATACAAACTTTTAAACATAACACTAGTTTGACAAAACGAGCATTTTATCGTTAGTATCTAAATTATACATAGCCTGATCACCTATGTATAATTCAGGGAGGACCATCCTATGCTAAGAGTAGTCACCTCAAAAAAAAAATTGTCAATCTATTTTCACTTTCCACTTCAATATTCTTTTTCTCTTCTCTACAATTTCGATAAGATTTTATCACCTTCATATTTTACCAATATTTTGCACGCGTGTTTGCGAGTTATGTCTGTCATATGTATCCGTATTAATAAGGTCCGTAACTAAGTAGATTTCCTCAAATATTACCATATAGAGACACCATACCATTAGCCAAGACACCGAGTCACGCTCCTTGTAGTCACGATAATTATAGATTTTAAGATTTTAGAACATAATAGACTTATCCTCATTCGTTAGGATAGAATCAAGTAAATTAGAAAATTTCTTCATCGTCCAAGTTTCTAATGGTCATGAAATACGGCAAAGGACATAATTATTGCAAGCACCTAGAACCAAGCCGATAGAAATTTCATACCCACAATTTTTATCCTTCTAAGTGACATCGTCCCATCTATCTTAGACATTAAGTACCCTATTGAGCTAGTTAACAGAAGGCTAATAGGATCCGATACTGTGCTTAGAGGTTGTACGTTAGGATTGTTAGGTCACCCGTTTAATATTGACCTAATGGCCGTAGAACTTGGTAGTTTCGACGTCATCATCGGTATGGATTGGTTCGCGAATCATCATGCGGTGATTTTGTTTGCGATTAAAATATTGTACGGATTCCTTATGGAGACGAAGTTTTGATAATTCAAGGCGATAAGAGACGACAAAGGTGAGAAGTCAAAGTTGAGCATTATATCATGCACTAAAACTCAGAAATATATTAAGAGAGGTTGCCCAATTTTTCTAGCACAAGTTACGAAGAAGGAAACCGAAGACAAGTCGGAGGAGAAGCGACTTAAGGACGTGCCGACTGTACGGGACTTTCCGGAAGTCTTTCCAGAAGATTTTCCTGGATTACCACTATAGCGACAAGTTGAATTTCAAATCGACTTGGTCCCTGGTGCTGTACCTGTGGCACGCGCACCGTATAGATTAGCACCGTCAGAACTGCAAGAACTATCTACTCAACTGAAAGAACTTTCTGACAAGGGATTTATAAGACCGGGTTCCTCACCCTGGGGAGCCCTGGTCTTGTTTGTCAAAAAGAAAGATGGATCTTTTCGGATGTGTATTAACTACCGCGAGCTAAACAAGCTGACTGTGAAGAATCGATATCCACTTTCGAGAATCGACGACTTATTTGATCAGTTGCAAGGGTCAAGAGTCTACTCTAAGATTGACCTGAGATCTGGTTATCACCAACTCAGAGTTTGGGAGGAAGACATTCCAAAGACAGCGTTTAAAATACACTACGGTCACTATGAGTTTTAAGTGATGCCGTTTGGACTGACCAACGCACTGGCGGTATTCATGGATCTGATGAATCGGGTGTGCAAACCGTACTTAGATAAATTCGTGATCGTTTTCATTGATGACATATTGATCTACTCCAAGTGCAAGGAAGAGAACGCATAACATCTTAAGTTAATTTTAGAATTGCTTAAGAAGGAAGAATTGCACGCCAAGTTTTCGAAATATGATTTTTGGCTGTTAAAGGTACAATTTCTTGGTCGCTTGATTGATAGTGAAGGCATTCACGTAGACCCGGCTAAGATTGAGTCAATCAAGGATTGGGCATCGCCCAAGACTCCGGCAGAAATTCGTCAATTTCTAGGTCTTGCTGGCTATTACCGATGATTTATCGAAGGTTTCTTGAAGATTTTCAAACCTATGACGAAGCTGACTCAGAAGAACGTGAAGTTTGATTAGAGTGAAAAGGCAGAAGCTGCATTTTAATTGTTGAAGCAGAAGTTGTGTAGTTCACCGATCTTATCTTTACCCAAAGGAAGTGAAAACTTCGTGGTTTATTGTGATGCTTCTCGTTAAGGATTAGGCGCAGTTTTGATGCAAAGGGAGAAAGTCATAGCCTACACATCACGCCAACTCAAGATTTATGAGAATATTTACACTACACATGACTTAGAGCTTGGAGCTGTAGTGTTTGCTCTTAAAATATGGAGACATTATTTGTACGGCACGAAATGCGTTGTGTTCACTGATCATAAGAGCTTGAAACATATTCTAGATCAGAAAGAGTTGAACATGAGACATCGTAGATGGTTGGAGCTATTAAGAGACTACGACTGCGAGATTCGTTATCATCCAAGAAAGGCGAACGTGGTGGCGGATGCCTTAAGCCGAAAGGAACGAATTAAGCCACTACGAGTTTGAGCTTTGGTTTTGACGATTGGTCTGAACCTTCCTGTGCAAATTTTAAATGCTCAAGTTAAGGAAAGGAAAGAGGAGAATTTTAGAACCGAAGATCTGTGTGGTATGATTAAGAAGCTAGAGCAACATACTGATGGAACATTATGCTTGAATGCGAGAAGTTGGATACCTTGTCGAGGTAACTTAAGAGAGTTGATTATGAATGAATCGCATAAGTCAAAATATTCAATTCATCCTGAATCGGACAAAATGTACCAAGATTTAAAGAAACTGTATTGGTGGCCAAATATGAAAGCAGAGATTGCCACCTACGTCAGTAAATGTTTGACCTGTGCCAAAGTCAAGGTCGAATGCCAAAAACCATCCGGTTTGTTGGTTCAACCTGTGATCCCAGTATGGAAGTGGGAGAACATTACTATGGATTTCGTTACTAAGTTGCCAAAGACATCAACTGGTCAAGATACAATTTGAGTAATTGTTGACTGACTCACAAAATCTGCTCATTTCTTACCAATGAAGGAAACTGGCTTAATGGAGAAGTTGACGAGACAATACTTGAAGGAAGTAGTCTCGAGATATGGAGTGCCGGTTTTGATTATTTCTGATCGAGACAGTAAATTTACATCTCAATTCTGGAAATCGCTGAACAAAGCCCTAGGTACTCAATTGGATATGAGTACGACTTACCATCCACAGTCTGATGGTCAAAGTAAAAGAACCATCCAAACTTTGGAGGACATGCTGCGTGCTTGTGTGATTGATTTTGGGAAAGGATGGGATAGACACCTACGTTTGGTAGAGTTTTCTTATAACAACAGTTATCACATGAGTATCAAAGCTGCACCATTTGAAGCTCACTATGGCCGAAAATGTCGATCGCCTATTTGTTGGACTGAGGTTGGGGACGCTCAGCTCACTAGTCTGGAAATTGTTCATGAAACAACTAAGAAGATCATTTAGAACAAGAAGCATATTCATGCTGCACGAGATAGACAGAAGAGCTATGCCGACAGGAGACGTAAGCCATTATAATTTGAGGTTGGAGATAAGGTCATGCTAAAAGTGTCACCATGGAAAGGGGTGATACGTTTTGGCAAACGGGGGAAGCTGAACCCTCGCTATATTGGACCTTTCAAGATTCTTGCTAAAGTGGGAACGCTTGCTTATCGACTTAAACTCCTAGAGTAATTGAGCTGAGTTTATAGCACTTTTCATGTTTCCAATTTGAAGAAGTGTTTCGTAGACGAACTACTAGCTATTCCATTGGATGAGATCCAGATTGATGACAAGGTCAATTTCATTGAAGAACCAGTTGAAATTATGGATCGAGAAGTTAAACGGCTGAAGCAAAGCTGCATTCTAATCGTGAAGGTCCGTTGGAATTTGAGACGAGGGCCCGAGTTTACTTAGGAGCGCGAAGATCAAATAAAGAAAAAGTAGCCTCGTCTTTTCGTTAACCCTTAGTCCATGTCCTAAGCTTTGAGGATAAAGCTTCTTTAACAGGGGAAGAATGTCACACCCCAAAAATTTCAGGTCAATATTTTAAACTTTTCCGATCATTATTTTTGATTTTTATACGTTACGTTTGAATCTGGCTGTTTACCTGGAAGTTAACCCGCGTAAATCTGAAAAACGTCATCAGACGCGTTATGACTTCGGATTTTGATTAGTTTAGATATTATATGAGTTATTTTATCTTTTCTAAGTGTTTCGTAGTTTACGATCACTCCCGGTATTTATTTTTACGGTTTAACGTTTAAATTATGTTTTTCGTGTTTTTGACCTAACAGAACCCCGGAAACTCGAAATCTTTTCGTGTAAACTTTAGTTATCGTCCATCTCATGTTATTAAGTCAAAAATTTCATTCACCCTCCCCTCTTGTTATATATTAGGCGCCCAAACCAAACCAAATGCACCATAAGTCTTGAAATTAAATCAAAAGCATCTTTTTTGAATTTTCCATGCATGTGTATGAAAGTGACACATGAGAGGGTCTTTCTCATGCATATTTCCTCAAGTTAGACCAAAACATGTGATACTTACACACTTTGACCTTATTTGACCAACTCAAGACCAACTTATGCATCTAGTATGGACCAAGACTCAAAATTTTGAACCATAATGGTTCTTGTGGCCTTGTTTCGGCCGAACCCTCACATAACACACACACCCCTTTAGTGTATGTTGGTCACATGTACACTATTATTCACACCCTAAACCCTAATATCTTTCGATAAATACTAGCACATCTCATAACTTTGGGTTACTTCTTATTTCCAAGCCTCTCAAAAATTTTATCTCTTCTTTCTTTCTCTCTTTTGGCCACGGCACAAACAAACACCCTTATAGGGTTTATTTTTCTTGATTTCCTTCAAGATCCAAGTATTCTAAGTTGATTCTTGTTCATACCTAAGGTGATTTCAAGTGTTGGTTCTTTGATTTCAAGTGTTGGTTCTTTGATTTCAAGGTTTTTCTTCAAGATCTAAACTAGGGTTTCAAGATTTGTTGTTGGGTTTTTTAGATCTAGTGATTTTGGATATAGATCTTGTGATTTCTCTACTTGTTCTTCATTCTTGTAAGTGCCTTGATCTTTTTTGTGGTTTACTTATGTTACTTCATATATGTTCAACATCTATACATCCATATGTTGTGTTTTAATTTTTGAAAAATTATAAAACAAGATTTTATAAATAATGATGTTACTTTGTTTCACTAGTTAAATATTATGTACTTGGTGAGATGAGAGTTGAATAAGAGTTGCAACAATAGAAATGAAGGGATTAGGTTAGTCTTAGGTGTGGTTTTGTTGTGGATTAGTTGTGAATGGAGATTAGGCTAGATTAAGCACTATTGTGAAGTTTGGTGTAATTTTTGGAAGCGTTTACGAAAAATGATGTTGCTGATCCAAAATGGTTTTGAGGTTTTGAGCGACTTAGGAATGTTTTCATAGTGTAAAAGTAGTTTTTGGAGAGATCGTTTTGATTAGATAGTTTTTCATATATCGCATATTAAAATTAGACTTAAAACGGCCAAGTTATAGCCAAATGAAACTTGAAACATTTTTTGGCAAAACCAAATGAATATTTGCTGATGTGAATAGTAAAATGGGGTTTCGGACACTTTCGAGATATTTTGAGCTTTTAAAACACTAGCGAAACATTTAACACATATATATTGATTAGTATCATTTAAAGACGTCGTTAACATATGCTAGGAAAAGCGTTAAGGTTACTAAAAATAGTAAGTTTGATTAATTCTAGCAAGATGGACATGGAAGTTAGACGTTTAGATTTCTTTAGTGCACTTAGACGGTATTAACGTCCCGAAACTAAAAACTTTCCTAAATTAGAAACTTACTAAAATGGTAATTTTTGGTTAAACGTCGAAACTTAACGAAAAACAATATGATTTTATTTCTTCATGGTTTGATAATCAAACTAAAGCAAACACACATGGATGTCTTTTGGTGATGAACATATTGTGTAATTCTTGGCATACTTTCCGTGTTTCTAAGACGCGTTATTATTCTACGCGACTAGATTTCTATATCATCTTTTCTTGCATGATTTAACATTTGCTCATCTTGCTAAGGTGAGTTCATAGAGCCACGTTTTACTACTTTTACTTTACTATTTTGGGGTGAGAAACATTGCTTGTTTTTAAACTATGGACACAGTTACTTTACGTTTCTTTTTCCTGATTACGGGTTGCGTAAGTCGCGAATAGAGGACTAATGCCCGAACTATCATGAACCGTCAATTGCTTAACCGACCGACTGGTTAAGTGAGCGCGGATGTTGTAAATAGATCTATTGGGACTAATTATTTCTATCCGGGTGAGTAGCGCTCACTACCCACGGGGCTCCCGATAAACGGATATATACCATGTCGGATTTTACTAGGTGATCTTGGTCAGATACCTTTAGGGCAATTAATTCTTATTTGGCATATAATATGCTTCCTTTTAAATTGAGCTTCAGTGTCATGCGCTTAGCGCAACAATAAATTTCTTTTTATGTGAAGTTGTATCTCCTATAACTGTCACGTGCGTACTGTGAATTTGTGGTCCACTTTTAATATTAAATTCAAACCTATGAATTCACCAACTTTATGTTGACGGTTTAACATGTTTATCTCAGGTGCTTAGCTGTGGATGTCTTTGTTTGCTTTATGGTGTTGCCTTGCATTGGACCGATTTTCAAGAATTATTATTATCTATGTTAACATCGTTGTCAAACTTTAAAACCTTCTATTCGCTTTTGCATATTATCTTTGGGCCTATGTAAAACTTTAACTATTTTAATTAATGCAACGATGTTGGATTTTTAAACTTACCCTTAGAGGTTGTTCTTTATATCTTGTGTGATGTATATTATGACGTTACGCCTCCATACACATGTTTTTGTCCAGGCCCTGTTTGGGGGTGTGACAATAATGCAGGTGGTCTTTGAGAAGGAAATGGGTGAATATGAGGTATGCATGACCAAACAGATCTGGTGGGTGAATAGGATGAGATATGGATTGCAGGAAGCTTATGGGATTGGTAATTCAGTCGATGGTGTTGATTTTGATGGCAATGATCCTGGTAAAGAATGTGTCATCTGTTTATCACAACCAGGTTTTCGCAAGACAAGTTATGGATATACCGGATAACGAGTGTCGTAAAACAGGTAATTAACAAAGATGCATACACAATTATGACATTTGCATGATCAAATATATTAATGTTAGTCATTTGGTTTCGGTGTATGTGCAACGGAGTTCAAATCACGAATCACGAAGAAAAATTGATGAACGATCTACAAAGGAAAAAGCTAATGGCATTTCTGTGCACGGAGGTCATATGATCAATTGCTTTCGTAATTAAAGAAATGGTAAAGATGTGGTGCACTACGAAATTTTTAAATAGACAAGCTTTAAGCATGTAGTCTTATGGGTAACCCTGACCCAACCAGTTTCAACATGCACTTTTGTTGTTTTTTAGGTGATCGTTAAGGTGACAATCTAATGTGCAACTATACTTTTGGGGTTTGAAAATGGTTTTGGTATTTGACTCTCGAGTTATGTTATTAGGTGTGTTTGTTGATAACGCCTAGATTTGGTATGTTTTGGGATGCGTTTTCTTGGTTTTATATGTGCTAATTGGTGAAATAATACTTCTTTTAC
Organism: Tanacetum coccineum; assembly: GCA_026074375.1. Lineage (NCBI taxonomy): Eukaryota > Viridiplantae > Streptophyta > Magnoliopsida > Asterales > Asteraceae > Tanacetum > Tanacetum coccineum. The sequence goes on along the minus strand of BQNB010022806.1, from coordinate 44,994 downwards.
CCATGTTATTATGCAAAATGAGTTTCTTGTGTTGCAGTTAGCCAAAAGATACGAAGTGAAGAAAAGAAGCTAAGAAATGAGTGCTAATTCGATATTTGATTTGAAGACCCATATGGAACAGTAAAATATGCACTTTGGGTCATAAACATGTGGTATGGATTGGCCCGAGGGACAAAAAGTTGATCGGAAGACAAAAGATGAGGAAAGTGAAGATCACACTTTGCGACGAGCACTCTGCCACCCGGCAGGAGGCTTTGCCGCCCGGTAGAGAATGCGATTGGATTGCCGCCCGGCAGGACCACAATGTCAGTTACATTTTTACAATTATGAGAGTATTAACAAACCATAATGCATAGAAACCAATTATATACTCATAATATCAACTGAGGGGACTTCCATTTACTTCTTAAGTCCGTTTGGAGAGCATTATATATACTTGTGGTGATCTTAACCTAAAAAACAACACAAAAACCACTTAACCCGCATTTAGGTTAAGTTTCCACCACCTTAATTCACCCAAAATCTATAGAAATATCTTTGCAAATCCCGGAGAGTGTGAGGACGAATTTAAAGGAAGAAGCACCACTCTTGGAGTTACATTGATTGCGGCGATTGGAGGTCCTTGGCGAGCTACATCACCAAACCTTTAGGAATCTTTGTAGGTATTAATCTTTACAATTATTTCTGAGATGTGTCTTAATTTGTCATTTGAATGTTGAATTTGTGAAACAAATTTATATATGGAGTAGTCTCATAATACTTATGCGTGTAATGAAATGAATTTGGTAAAATGTTTGATTGTGTATGAATGATGATTTTTGTAATTATGTGGTTTATTTATGTCTTGAGTTTTTCTCTATGATTTGTGGTAGAATACCCACGGAATCATAGGTCGAAAGGGATTCTGTGGCGTAGGCTATTCTCTATTAGTAGTGACAAACTAAAAAGGGGTTTTGGTAATTGACATCTACCATTTTCACATAATCAAATGAGATGGACAACAAGGCTTGAATTCAAGTATAGGTCAAAAAGACTTGTTGAATCATTTAGGAACATTAATTATCTAGCAAACACACTTAATTGGTTTAGGGTTGATGATATTCATAGGTCGAAAGGGTTCATCATTAGTTTCATGCATAAATATGATTTGGTGAAGCATACCACAAAGTCAAATCATATACAATTGGGTTTTGTGAATCATATACATTTGTTTACCCAATGTAATCAAACATGGATATCAATGACATGGATTTCTCGCATAAGTATAGTCTTAAAAATGGAACAAATTTGCTTAAGTAATTACCTTGATTTTGTGACCCTAATGGCTGTGACAACCTTAGTGTCTTTCTTGCTACCTAGTATTGGTTTAAACCAAGTCCCGTGAAACGAACTTGACTTACCCGACTTTACTATGATTGAACGAGTATACTTGCTCGTATGTATCGTTGGTAATTTCATTAGTCTCGAATATAAATGTAAAACTTGCACCCGACCAACGTCATCCAGTTTTTGGCGTCGTTGCGGGGACTTGTATTTTATTTCTATTTTAATCATTACAAAAGGCAGCGGAAATGTTTAGTTAAAAATTAGATGGTAAATAAGTAGTAAAATATATAAAAAAATCTTTCAGAAGGTTGCCTGCCGGGCGGCACACTTGGTTGCCGGGGAGGCACCACCTGATACACATAAAAAAAAGTAAAAAAAAATTTTGAGCACCCTGCCAGGCGGCAGACGAGCTGTGCCGGGCGGCAGGGAATGTTCTGTGAAAAAAAGTAATTTTTTTTCTAGTTTTGAAAATATGAAGAATAAGGATGCATGGGTCAGTTCTAAACTGGTAAACTGGTTAAGCTAATGTGGAAAACAATTCTGAATGATTAATTGTTTATACTAACCCATTGCTAATGAGTTGGATGATGCATGTTGTTTTTAATAGTTGTTTAAGCTTTCGGAATGGATACTTTGAGCTTGGTTTCAGAATACTTGAAGGATCTTGAGGAATGTATGGATGATGGTGATTCAAAAGTTGCTAAGGAAGCGAAATTGTTTGATGCTTTGGAGCACAAGAGTGTTGTGATAGAGGTGGATAATCAAAAAATTGCAATCTTTACCAGGGCGCCACTTCAGGCCTTTGGTGAACCATTCATGAGGTACTTTTTACCATGCAAAGTTGATGGGCAAGGAGCTTGGGATGCGGAGCTCGACCTTGCGGATTTGGCAAACTATGTTACAGAAAAAGTGTTGGAAAACATGGGTTTTGTGCGTGTCAATCTTAGCGACTACAGTAAAAAGATGGTAAATGATGTCGACGTGGAAGTTCATAGGGTAAAATTCAAGGCTGATTTTGTTGTTTTAGAATATGTTAACGAGGGAGAATCTTCTATCTTATTTGGAAGGGACTTTTTGGAGACAACTAAAAGCCAAGTTGATTTCGGATTAGGAGAGATAAGGATGAATCTTACTAAGTTCAAAGAGGGTATTGATGTGATCGATCTTACGGAAGAAGTTGGAAGTTCAAGTGGAGAAGTTGTCAAGATGGGGAAAGCAAACCGAAACAAAGGCTATAACATTAACAAACTCACTCCCCCTCTTTCCTTGAGGCTAGAAGAAATTCTACCAACTTCCACCATTCCACCACAACCTATATACCATCCCCTAACCGCAAAGAAAAAGGAGAAAATAAAAGAGGTATTGGACATCAAATACAAAGAGCTAGAGGAATTGAAGCCCATTCTCGAAGTGTTAGAGAACTATGTTATTTACAAGAAGAAATTGAATGAAATTTTGATAGGTAAGGAGAGACTAAACAAGAAAGAGTTTAGTGAGGAGGACAAATTAGGCATAATTAAACACGGTTTGCCTAAGAAAATGTGTGATCTAGGAAACTATGTTTTTTTGGTAAAGATTAACGGTGTTGTTGAGATGGTTGCTTTAGTGGATACCGGAGCAAGTGTAAGTGTTTTGACATATAGCTTATATAAAGACCTTGGGCTTGGTGATCTGAGGCCCTATCAAATGAACTTGACAATGGTGGATAATACGCAAGCTAAGGCGATGGGAGAAGTAAAAAATGTGAGGATCCAAATAGGATATCAAGCCTACGTGGTTGATCTTTTCATCTTGGATATCCTGGTGGACCCCGAGTTACATTTCTTTTGGGACGAACTTTCTTAAGAACTTGCTGGGCTATTATTGACATGGGAAGAGGTATGCTTTGTATTGATGACGGGGTTATCCATCATACCTATTTTCCCAAGCCACGGTCAAAGTCATATGTCGAAGCTTTTGAGACGGAAAGACAAGATGATTGGCTAGAAAGTTTTAAAGTAGGAAGAGACGAAGATAGAAACATGAAGTATGGTCCGGTTGCACCATCGTTTATAGATATCGAGGATGATATGGAAAGGGCGTTAGCAATGGAGGCATACTTTAATCCTTTCAAAAATGTAATTGTGTTTAAGAAACTTGTAGACTTTCTTGGCTCATTGTCGGTACAATTGAAAAACTTAGATTGGGGCAATGAAGGATATGGGACATACAAGAAAGTTGATGGCGATGGAGATTGGCATGCTAGGTTTGAAATTGTTACGCCTAGTGGAAGGAAGTTTAATCGAGCATTTAAGACCAAGACCACTACAAGGAAGCTATCAGGAAAGTTCAAAACCGAGGATGTCTTGAGGTTTAGTCATTTTCTTGACTAAGGAAATTGAAGAAAAGATAAAGATGGAGTGTGGAAGAATAAAGAAAAAATCATGGTGCTAAGGATGTTTGATTTTTATTTCTATTTATGCATCTTTTAGGAAACTTTTACTTTTGGTTTGGTTTGGTTATAATTGGTCTAGACGATTTGGTTCGCAGTTGGTTTAAGTTTGGGAAATTTAGACTATTATTATTATGTTTAATTTACTTATGCAATTATTGATGTCAAGATATGAAGTTGTGTGTTTGGTAAAAAAAAATGCTCAAAGGCAAGTTGTTTCAACCAAAGATAAAGCATTAACCTTGTGTCGGGGTAAAATTTTTGAGGTAAAAATACACCATTTTGGTCAAGCCGCACGGCAAAATACAAAGCCACCCGGCTAGACAAAAACCCCCAAAAACCAAAACTAAAAAACATACACAAACACACACACACACACTACTATCTTAGATCACCCAATTTAGGTTTTTAATCTAATTGCAAGCAAGAGAGCTGTTTGTTGATCATCTATGGCACCTAAAAAGGTATGTAACTGTTTTAATTTTCCTTTTTTGCATATCAAATTCATGTTCATGATTTAGGGTTCGTAATTAGAGGATTTTGATTCATTGCGAATTAGGCTAATTGGTTCTAGAATAAAGCGGGAATATGATAGGAGATTAAATCCCAGAAAGAATTACATGGTTTGGTCAAGTATGGATCGAATGGTTCATGATTGAAAATATGAAAATTTTGAGGTCGAATTTTTGATTCGAATTTGTTGAATGCAATTGCTTAAATGTGATGTATGATTAATCTTAGAGGTTCTATAATGTTAGATTGATTGTATGGATCACCCATTAAGATTTTAATTGAGGTTAGAAAATTTGGTGAATTTAGGAAAAAAATGACAAAAAAGTTTGAGGTTGAAGAAGAGTTTTGAAAAGTTTTTAGGACACCCATAAGAGCACTAGGAAGAGTATGGAAAAACTAGGAGGTGAGGTAAACACCTAGAAAATGTTAGATGAGCCAAAACGGATTGGGACGAATGCCCAGCCGGGCGGTTGAGGGTTCTGCCAGACGGTAGAGAGTTTGAACGAGCACCTAGCCGGGCAGCAGACGAGCTGTGTCGGGCGGCTAGGGAGGTTCTGTCCAAATTTGATTTGGCATGTGCAAGGGTGATATGCTTAGTTTTATCAGTTTATAAATGATTGTTAGGACTTATATTTGGTAATTTGGCAGAAAAATCGCAAGGACACATTGCCAAATCTACTCATTGCGGACTACGAGAGAAGGAACAAAAGGGACACAATCACCTACTCATTGCAACCTGTGTCAAATGCTAACCTTAAGTGGAAGGATTTTCTATCCGTAGAGATGCATGCTTACTGTGATAAGTTATCAAAATTGCAGGAAAGGAGTTTTGGAGTGCCAAGGGTAGCTAACTGACGTTTGTTTGATGGTTATGGTTTCGAGGATACCTTGAGAGAAATGATGATATTGGAGTACATCTACGAAGGAGATGGAGATTTATTTGTTGATTACTCTTGGGAAAGAGCACTTTCAATTGATGATGAAATTTATCCTGAATGGGTCTTGGAATTCTTTTCAACATTGTATTTTGATAAGGATGTGGATAGACAAAATTTGATGAAGGAGAAGTGTATATGGTTTCGATTGTGTGGGCATGAGCATATACTTACACTTCCCGAGTTTGCAGTTGCGCTTGGTTTGTTTACAGAGGAAGAGGTAGAGCATCGTTTATTTGAAGTATATTTTGGTAAACTAGAGGTTGATGATAAGAAGTTTGATCATAAGGATTATTGGACTAGAGTTGGTAAGCCAACATTGACTAACCACAAAGAAGTGCTTGTGAAGGAACCACTAATGCGAATTGTGCACAAAGTAATTATGGGATCTTTGGTGCATAGGGTAGCTAGTAGGGAGAGATGCCAAAAGCAAGATTTATGGATGATGAGCGCTTTAGAGGAGTCGCGTGGAGTGAATTTAGCTTGGATTATTGCGGATCATTTGTACAAGCACGCACCTGGAACTAAGGAGAATTGTGTCATTTGTGCGGGTTATTATGTGACCAAAATTGCCAGTTTTCTTGGCTATTATGTGGATGAAGAGATCAAGAAGTGTTCAGAACCGATTGACTATGATTATTGGACATCAAAAATGTTAGCAGATGAGTTGGATTTGGAGAATACATGTTTGAAGAAAGAAAATGAAATGCCAAATCAGGCTGAAGAAGTAGGTAGTGAGTTGAGGCAAAGGCATAGAGGTTTGAACTCGAGTTCGGGAGATTGGAACACGAGTTTGAGTGAGATTGAGCGAGGGAATGTTTGGAGAGACTCCATGTTGATGCGGAATAATTATATGCTCGAACATTCCATGCCTATTCTCTATCATTTCGTGGACCAAGGTAACTTTGCATACCCAACTTATGAACCACCGAATGTCCTACCATACCAGTATCCATATATACCATACCCTTACCCTTACACGCATTACCCTAACCTGGGTAATCAAAGCAACCAAGGAGGATACTATGGATTAGGTGGTGATGATTACTTCACAAGTGCCATGCCAGATTTTGGAGGTAGTTCTTCGGGAAATGCAGTTGGAGGTTCATCTAGAGGAGTTGGATTTGATGATGATTATGGATGAGTTATTGCATGGAAAAGTTTAAAAACTATGTTTAAATTCAGTTGGATAATTTAATTCGTATCGTAGGAAGTTAAACTCATGTGTGTTAAACTATTTTTTTTGTAGATTGTTAATTTAGGATGTTTTTATTTATCATGTTATTTTGGAAAATGCGATGTATTTGTAGTATTTTCAGAGTTGACATGTGTTGATGTATATGGCGGTTTATCATATCCAAGTACGGAAGGAACTTGATTTGCATACTCGAAACCACGTATGAGGATTGCATCACAAAATCGAGTAGTATCGATTGTCTTAACTTTTCCTATTTCCTTTACTTTGAAGTTCGTTTACTTACATTGAGGACAATGCAAAACTTACATTGAGATGAAGGTAATTTAAATGATAAATGTAGTAGTAAACCATTTTTAATAATAAAAATATATATTGTGCTATAATAACTAGTAGTTAAGTCTAGAAATTACTAGTTACCAACTATGTAGTAGTCGATCGGAGGTTGATCGTTTGAAAAAAAAGGAAAAGTGAATAAATACCAGTGAAGCTATAAATTATGAAGATGAAGGAAGAAGAAGTTAAATTTTGGAGTATCGATTAGCCAATGTGCTAAGACGTGATACTGATAGTTCATCAAAGAAATAACTTATTTGGTAACGAGGAGTTTGTAGATTTAACTAGCTTTAGTTACAAACAAAAAGTAAACAAAAATCCTTTTGATAAATTACCTGGTTCTCACGTTGTCTTTCGGAGTTGTTGTGATACTAATTTTGATTTGAAAGAATGAACCTGCTCGAGGGCGAGCAGAACTTAAGTGTGGGGGAGTTTGATAACGCCTAGATTTGGTATGTTTTGGGATGCGTTATCTTGGTTTTATATGTGCTAGTTGGTGAAATAATACTACTTTTACCCCTGTTATTGTGCAAAATGAGTTTCTTGTGTTGCAGCTAGCCGAAAGATACGAAGTGAAGAAAAGAAGCTAAGAAATGAGTGCTATCTCGATAATTGATTTAAAGACCCACATGGAACAGTAAAATATGCACTTTGGGTCATAAACATGTGGTATGGATTGGCCCGGGGACAAAAAGTTGATTGAAAGACGAAAGACGAGGAAAAGTGAAGATCGCACTTTGCGACGAGCACTCTGCCGCCCGGTAAGAGGCTTTGCCGCCCGGCAGAGAACGCAATTGGATTGCCGCCCGGCAGGACCACGATGTCAGTTACATTTTTACAATTATGAGAGTATTAACGAACCATAATGCGTGAAAACCGATCATATACTCATAATATCAACTGAGGGAACTTCCATTTACTTCTTAAGTCGGTTTGGAAAGCATTATATATACTTGTGGTGATCTTAACCTAAAATACAACACAAAACCACTTAACCCTCATTTAGGTTAAGTTTCCACCACCTTAATTCACCCAAAAACTATAGAAATATCTCTGGAAATCTAGGAGAGTGTGAGGACAAATTTAAAGAAAGAAGCACCACTCTTGGAGTTACGTTGATTGCGGCGATTGGAGGTCCTTGGAGAGCTACATCACCAAACCTTTAGGAATCTTTATAGGTATTAATCTTTTACAAATATTTCTGAGATGTGTCTTAATTTGTCATTTGAATGTTGAATTTGTGAAACAAATTTATATATGTAGTCTCATAATACTTATGCGTGTAATGAAATGAATTTGGTAAAATGTTTGATTGTGTATGAATGATGATTTTTGTAATAATGTGGTTTATTTATGTCTTGAGTTTTTCTCTATGATTTGTGGTAGAATACCCACGGAATCATAGGTCGAAAGAGATTCTGTGGCGTAGGCTATTCTCTATTAGTAGTGACAAACTAAAAAGAGGTTTTGGTAATTGACATCTACCATTTTCACATAATCAAATGAGATGGACAACAGGGCTTGAATTCAAGTATAGGTCGAAAGGACTTGTTGAATCACTTAGGAACATTAATTATCTAGCAAACACACTTAATTGGTTTGGGGTTGATGATGTTCATAGGTCGAAAGGGTTCATCATTAGTTTCATGCATAAATATGATTTGGTGAAGCATACCACAGAGTCAAATCATATACAAATGGGTTTTGTGAATCATATACATTTGTTTACCCAACTTAATCAAACATAGATATCAATGACATGGATTTCTCGCGTAAGTATAGTCTTAAAAATGGAACGAATTTGCTTAAGTAATTACTTTGATTTTGTGACCCTAATGGCCGTGACAACCTTAGTGTCTTTCTTGCTACCTAGTATTGGTTTAAACCAAGTCCCGTGGAACGAACTTGACTTACCTGACTTTACTACGATTGAATGAGTATACTTGCTCGTATGTATCGTTGGTAATTTCATTAGTCTTGATTATAAATGTAAAACTTGCACCCGACCACTGTCATCATTTGTCATCTAGCTTTTGTCCATATATCAACAATATCAACATGTTAAATACTTAAGGTCAGACTTAGGGGGTGTTTAGATTGGCGCTTTGGTACTGATTATTTTTATTATAATTATTGTTGCTTTTAAAATACTTAAGACACTTGACACACCAAATGATCTTATCTGGTAAAACTTGCTGCGTTCGTTCCATATTATTTCGGTTAGCCGCATCAAATTGAATATTTATGTGATACCTTTTTGTTAATATAAGGATAGGTTAATGAAAGGGCGGTTCTTAAACACTTTGAATGGCCCGAACGCAAAGCCGATGTATTAAGACAAGCTGCATTCATGTATTTTGATTAAAAAAAACTTGAATATGAGGCGTCATCATTTTGTGATGATCCTCGCTAGCATTGTTCTCATGCTCTAAAGAAAATGAAAGCATTTTTTGAAAAGTATGAATCTAATTATTCACTAAAATGGTTATTAGTTTGGGTGTTTGAGTTTTAAATCATGTTGATCTGTATGATGACAACTGATTAGAGCATGGAGTGTATGATCTATCACGAATGAGAGAATTGGCATCCACACGACACAAAGTATATCTAATCCCGATGGGTTGGATTCAAGAACACGATTTGCGATAATTCCTTTTTGGTTTTGAACTTCCTTACATATAGTAGAGTTTGATCATTTGCATAAATGAAAGCATTTTTTGAAAAGTATGAATCTAATTTTGGTTTTGCACAGGATTTATGGTTTGGGTTCATTATATTTTGCTTCCCAACAGTGGATATTGCAAACTACAGTTTGATGGTTGCTTTTTGTGATATAGAAAGATTAGAAATATTCAGTCTGCAAACTGCAGTTTAATGGTTGCTGTTTGGGTTCATTATTTGGTGTTCTTAGCTTTGAGCATGTTCTCTCTTTATTTTATTTTGTTGAACATATACTTAATAATGAAACATACTCATCTTTCCATTGATTTTCTTATATTGGTAATTGGTGTAATTGAGTTCAACCCAATCCATTTCTACCCGTATGAAGAACTTATTTTGACCCATTACCCATCTATAAAAATATTAGCTTAATGAGGATGACTTTTTGACTTTGTTTGCGTTGTTTGTAGGTTAAAACAGCGATATGGGTGTTTCACCATACTCAAACCCATCAGAAACTTATATGGATGAGTTCAGAAGTCAAACACCATCACTCGGTTTCATATCACTTTGTCAAGCCACAAAACAAGAATGCTCCATTTGCTTATGAAATTAAAACCTGATGCAGAGATCAATCGTCTTTCATGTGGGCATGTTTTTCATATTTATTGTCTTGAGAAATGGCTAAAATACTGGAAAATTCCCTTTTTTGTAGATATCAATTTTGTCAAGTTTCCGGTGTTGTATGCATCTGAGAAACTAAATAGCGGTGTTCTTTTTTCTCGTTGGTTCGAGTTTTTTAGTGGAGAGACAGATTGTGTTTCTTTATCAAATCTTATTTATGCTACAATATCGAATGATCCGAATTTTCTCCAAGATAATCTGACCATCATACTATCCTTATGATGTCGATGTGTTTACTGTGATACCAACTGAAATTATGCAAAACAAAAGTTCAAAGGTATTTTAAGTATCAGATTCGGAAGAAAATTTATTAGTATGTCCCAGGATTGTTGTTTAGCCGTTGTATCTTTCCTCTAATTAATATAAATTCTCCTTCGCGATATTGCTAAAACAACTTAATCGTTTTAAACCCTTTACTTTTCGCATACAACAAGCACTTCACTCTTGAAACTAACTACATACTGATGTAGAACTGATTGGCTTGTTTTAACAAAACTAACTTACTCATTAATTCACAATCTTTCCGACTCTCAATGCCATTTGTTATGGTGTACGTACTGAACTAGAAGTCAAGAAGTAAGCATGAACAAGTACCAAATGTATATTCAAAGTTCAGTTACTACAACTGTATAAAATTGCAAAATAGTATGCATGAACACAAGTACACAACTCACAACTGTATAAAAGTGCTATATTGTATCTTTGGTCCATCATGTCCAAAACCGAGAACCGAACCGACTGACCCGAGGTAAGACCGAACCGAACCGAGTGGCTATCGGTCCGGTCTCGGTCCTTATGATTTGGTCTTCTCAGTCTATTGTCGGGGTCAGGTATGGCCGGTCCGGTTCGGTTTTTTCCCGATTCTCATCCCTAGGTGCAACACGGGTTTAGAATGTGTTGGTCAAATTATTTCATGAAGACAATCAGAAATTTTCACAAACCATCGTCATTCGTCCCATTAAGGCAGGCATTATACAGTAGGTGAACAATATTATGAAAATACAATTATTTATACATTAATTGGCATTATATATATGTTGGTTTGTTTGGTTTTACGATTTATGTTATTCTCACATGTTAATGATTTTGTACCTCTTTTTTGTTTAAACAAGATTTTCAAGAATCAGTTTGATAGGTTAATGTTTTATAAAAATATTTTGATACATATATGATCAAAGCTATAATGGACCTTTCTTTGTTTACTCATATATGCCAATTATTTGTGCTTTTAAAAACATGAAAACGCTTTTGGTTAAAGGATTTAATTATAGGCGTGTATTACTTGGGGTTTTATGAACAACCATGGTTTGTGATCGAAATGTTGGGGTTTTATGAACAATCTTATCAACTAAAAATAAACATGTTGACAACATTAATGATTTGTTGATTGACTTATATTCTGGCGAAGAGAAGGTTTATTATAGTTTTGATGAAGCGGAAGACAATACGAACTACTTTTATCATTTGGAATTCTTAAACTCGCTCAACGTGAGCGTATTGCCCCCTCATTACTTGCGCTTGAAAATTGGATATCTGATTTTAAGAAATCTCGATTCGGCAAATGGATTATAGATTATTCTTTTTTATGCGATAAGTAACGTCCATTGTTGGTTATTATCTCATAATTGATGTAATGTTTTATTTTCAGTTTCATTACATGTTTTTATATGTTCCTTGATACATGTTAAGAATTTTTACTTGAGTTGAATTATCGCATGTTACAGCCGTTTGCAATTACATTTTAATAATTTCATGTTCTATTTTGAACGTTACACGAAAAACTTACCACAATCTCGCATATCGATAATTATCGGCCGCTAGAAATTTTCGCCGCTATGCGCGGGTACTTGCCTAATGATGTAATGTTTCACTTTCAATTCATTAGGATGTGAAGTTGCATATCGTTATTTATCACAATATTGGATATTTTAATCGGCTTTGGGTCACACCTTGTAATATGTAGAGGTTGCATTTCATTATTTATTATAATATTGCATATCTTTTTTTCCAATTAATACGTTCATTACGATTCGAGTTCTTTAGCAAATGACTAAATTGAGTAAATATTTTGATGTATAACATCGCTTTGGAGGTTTTGTCAACTCATGTAACAAACAATTTCATAAACAAATTACATATAAACCATTAACATTAAACAAAATTATACATAAACACTTAAAATAAACATAAACCACAAAGATAATATCCATGTCATACACTTAATACATAATTTCTGAATACCACACAAAAGTCACACAAACATAATCCTTACTTGAAAGTTACCTGACCAAAATATTAAAGTGCATATTCATAACCAACCTAACATACCATCTAGGCAAAGGACTTAACAATCCAATTGCCTGACCTAAACAATCATATTATGAACGTTACACGAAAAACGTACCAATATTGCATATCCTTAATTATCGGTCGCTAAGGATTTTCCGTGCGTGCACGGGTGTTCTCCTAGTTTCATATAAACCTTAAATTAGAATATTTGAATACTTGATGATGCTTTTGATGCATGTTTAGATAAATATAAAATTAATTATAAAAAGAGAACGAGATATGAAACTGCCAACAATGAACCTTTAAAACATGTCATATATATTCAAAAAAGGTTTTCCTTTCTAAATTAAAGAGTCGGTTATTTCTTTCATTCAAAAAAAAGTGCTTTATATTCACCAAAAGACAAATACTTTTAGTAATATTCTAGATATTTAAAATTAAATGACGATTGACGGATTCTCGCCAGTTAATACAATTTTTATTGTAATCTGTGAAGTTTTCGACATTAGAAGACAAATTGAGCAGCCGACTAAAATTTTTTTAAGACGACCACCAAAATAATGTTCGTGGATATACCGTAGATGCGTATAGGTATGAAACACCATACCGTGAACGCACGTTACCATATGTATAACACATATTCCTAAGTAAAGTGATTGTAACCCAAGGTTTGCAATATATTATATTATGGAAACGGCGGCAAATAAAATTAAGAAAGAGAAGCTATCAGAAAACGCTAAGCAAAACAACGATTCACATAGTGAACGTTTTCAACGTAGGGCTATCCTAAGCCAATCTATCCATCGTAAAATCTACGACTTGGGTTTCTCTAGATAAATCCACAAGAAAGATTGATAAACAACGAGACCCAAAAATTCGCCTTTTTAGGTTTAGAACTCGAAAAATATCCAAGCATTAGCGAAACTTCAAATAGACCATAGCATATTAGAGGCAATCCCTTCAAGACTAGATCTAGCATATTTCGATAAATGAGCAGAGTCTAACCAGGAGGGAACCATTCCGTCAATATTAGAAATCACCAGGTAAATCCAACACCACCTTGCCAAAGGCCCAATAGAACTTGAGCCATACCACACGAAAAAAATAATGATACCGCAGTCTCCACCTGATCAAAGCAAACGGGGCATAGATAGGGAAGAGACGTCAATACCTTTTTTATCCAAGTTTCAAAGGGAATTTTAGTTTGTCCAAGGCACAATCTCCAAACAAGAACATAAACTTTATGGAATAAACGCGACCACTAGTGACATAGAGCTGCCAAGGAGAGATTATGATCATCGATGTATGATCTGGTAGAAGTAAGACAAACAAACCGGAAGTATCCAAGTCCCATTTCCCTTTATCTTATAGCTAGAGAGAGATCTACCTGTCGTACACCTCCACAGACATCCTGAAACAGACTTGACTCGCCTCCGCTCCGGAAGCCTCCTTAGGACACTAGACCAGTCGTCATGATTAAACTAGAGCTACAAAACAAGATTTGTTCTCTTCCAAAGCAAAATACGAGGGAATAAAATCTTTAAAAGGACGCACACGCACCAAGTTTCATTCCAAGAGATCTGATGAAAGACTCATTTCTAACTAAACGGAGCACAAAGCAAGAAGATCATGCCTACGCTTGAAGGACTTGAGAATAGAATGAACAATGCTTGTCCAGGGGCTATAAGAACGAGTATCCAGGTCTGCTAAACCCAATAACCACCATCCGGCACCATGAATATCTTGATCACATTTACCCCAAGCTGTCGGCAAGTCCTAAATCCGCCACACCCATTTGAAAAGTAAAGCAGCAATTTTAAGGCGAAAATGCTTCAGAATAGCCGAGACCACCCATGGCTTTTGCTTTTAAACACGTTTCCCATTTGACCCATGTGATCTTTTTGTTTGTTTAGAATTCCACCTCCAAAGAAGAAACTGGTTGCGCAAAGGACTCAAGACGTTTTTAAACATATCCTTGGCATTCTAATAAACGACATGTAAGATGTTGCAAGTTGACTAGGACCGCCATGATGAGAGATAGGCGACCTTCAACAGATAACAAGTTTAACATTCCATTGGTACAATTTTGATCGAATTTATTAACAATGTTGATTTCCAATACTCACATCGACCCATGTTGCAGAGCCTACTGGCACCCCTAAGTTACAATCAAGTCAAATTAGCAATACCACACCCTAGAACTGCGGCCATAATTGTAGCACATCAATCATTATCAACATTAATTCCAGAAAGTTTATACTTTTGTGCACAATAAACCTTCAAGCCAGACATCATGTAGAAGCATCGAAGATGACATATCAGGTTGTAAGCGTTATTATGGCTCATTCGCCTACAAAAATATCGGTCATCAGCGTATAAGTAAATGAAAGAAATGCAATGTTACCTGACCAATGGAGGCGCCTTTGAACAACCCGTAGTGACACCTTAGAGAAGCATACTGAAAGACCCACCATATCTAGGAATAAAAAGAAAAGGGCCATAATGATCTCCTAGGCTGAGGCCCCTTAGATAAATTACTCTCACAAGAGTGAGAACCAATAACCGTAAAAGGATGGAAGCTCGCTGGAATGCTTAAGGACAACCAAAAACTCTACATACGCCAGTTTAGTACCGAATCCAAGCTTTCCATAATGTCATCAAGCTAATCCGGCTTAACGAAACAAAATGCCTTCTCGAATGTCAACTTTAAAGACCACAAGGAGCCTTTTTCTTCTTACGAATACCATGATCTGCACCGTTTAAGATTAGGGGCCGTCCAAAATATTCTATCCTTTAAGTACAAGCTGTATTGAACCGAACTCACACAATTCCCCTAAACCGAGCTAAGCCTATTAGCTAAGATTTTGCCTAATGATTTTATATTAACATCCAATAAGCAATAGGCCCTGAAATCTGAAATAAACCTTCGCCAGCAACCAACTTTAGGAATGAGAGCAATGAATAGAAGAAATTACATCCTTTGGAAAGCAAGCTTATTGTGGAAGAAATCACGAAATAAATACCGCACCACATCCGATGAATGACCTCCCAAAACGTTTTTGAAGAATTTAAAAGTAAAACCATCCGGACCCTAGCCGAACACCACCACAATCCCAGATGGCTTTTTTTATTTCTTCATCAGAAACGTCATATTCAAAGGATTTGCATTGATCAACGGTAATCTGGTTAAGGGTAACATCTCCCACAGAAGGGCGGAATGAGTTGGAACAAGAAAGTCAGTTGCGCAAGATATATAAGAAATTCAGATTTAGACCTCGCCGGTTTCTCAAACCAAGTACATATGAATCGAATTTCCTTGTATGGCACATGTCAACGCTTTTCCTTAAGCATGCTAGTGAAAGCAGGAAGTGTTTACGTCACCCCTCGAGCGCCCATTGAACCTAGGATTTTTGAGCAATATCATAGGCTCTTTGCGATCAATATCCCTCAACAATTTCATAGACTCAATACGACCGGTTTAATCATCACTAGGTAAGCACACCATGGTCTACTTGCATCGATTGATAGATAAGCGGTTTTTGATGGTCCTTTTAATTTGATTATCGTGAGAGACTTTAGAAGTACTCCCAAGCACGAATGGTAGACTTAGGTGTTGAGCTTCTTTTTAAAAGAATGCCATACCGTTGCTTTCACCACAATCAAAGTACTTTGTCCACTATTGTTACTAATTTCAGAAATCCCTCGCAATCTATCCATGATGAAAAAATCGAAAAGGAGTAGGACCATAATCCAACACAAGCACATTAAGAAAGATAGGTCAGAGATCCTAATAGCCTTTCGTCTAAAATTAACCTGTAATTTGGGGAAAGCTTCATGAAACCCTTGTGGTTGGCAGAGGAATCTATCGAGCTTGCTCAATCTTAGCCGCCTATTTTGTTAGCCCAAGCAAACGAAAACCCCCCAAAAGGAAATTAACTAAGATTCAAGTTAGTGATAAAATTGTTAAACCAACGCATATTGTTTTCTCAATTGAAAACATAACCAAACCTATCACCGACCTCACGAACTTCATTAAAGTACTCCTCATGAGTTAAAGCAAGCCATCCCAAATTTGAATAAGCAGAGATAGATTCACCAACACGATAATTTTTGATGCCAAATCTTGAGTGCATACACCGATATGAACATAATTTTAAGGTCTTATTTGCAACCAGGTTCGCTTCAATAGCAACATAGCTATCGAACACAAATGACCTCTCTCTTTGTTGAAGAGCAGCTAATTCCCAAATGCACAAAATACCACTAGATTCTTTACCTCTAGCCGAATCATAAGCAAAATCGAATTGGGAATTCCCCCACACCTGCCTAAGAATCCAAAAGTAGCCACGAAGCAACTTAGTCTCCTGAAGCGCAAAGGAGTTAAAATGTGTGTTGTGAATTACATAAATTTTCCCTAATCCCATTTCCTTTTAATAAAATCTCCGAAAACCATGAACATCAATTGAAATAGCAATCAATGATTCACAAAGTATACTCTCATGTCGCGCGATCATTTTTGCAAGCATATCTGGCAGCCATCCATATTAAAACCAAGAGCAGTACCGACCCTTATAGTGGGTCTTCGACATGCATGTATCATGGAGAACTTCCACATATTTCCTTTAACAGCATCATCAAGTGTGTATATTCTTGTGAACAAAATCTTCCATTGCGATTATTCCAACATAGGTTTTGCTAACGCCGCTCAGGTTCCGCATTTGGAAGTCATCACCACAGAATTGGAGTAAACCTCCGTGTGGAAAGTTTGGCGTTGTAGGGATGTCAATGTTATGATTAAGAGACCAGTCTTGGTCAATAAGAGGTTGCAAGGTTAAAAAGGTTCCTGCCAGGCTGATGATCACTATCATTGACCGTCGTAATGTTCATCTGTATGATTAGGATAAGCCCATCAATATCATCATATCAAAGAATTCTCCCACAGATACCTCATCGGCAATTAACACATTATGCTTGACGTGGAGGTTACCCTCTTAGTTGATCTCCCTCAATGTCAGATTCAAAATTTGGGGTTCCATCACAAAGTTGTCACTCACCCGATAAGCGTAATTTTACCCCATTCAATGTGACGAAGGGTGGAAGCAAAGATCAAAGAGGTGTGAGAAGACTTAATGCATATGCGAAAAATACTATATCTGTTGGAAGTAATCAATTATCATCAATAAATAAAACTTCCCCCAATTCTTACATTTACTTTTGAAAGTGTCGTTATTTCCAAGCTCTGAATTGGTATACCACAATCTTCCAACCAAACAAGTCTCTCATTCCCCCTACATTTAAAACACAATCATCATGCCATGGTTTCTAAATGGGAAAACCAAGACAAAATATCTTCCATGATTGAAGGAAACAACTTAGCCCATGTCGTTAAAAATAAACATAACCCACAATCCACCAAGGTATTTAACATCAACACCTACAAAGCCTTCATTCCTGCAGATGATGTTGGAATTTGCAATTGCTCTAAAATCCTTGTGACACCCAAGAACAGCCAGCTTCAGTTCATTGTTATCATCTTGGGATACAATGACATTCGAACAGTCATCCCCATGCAAGCGTTCACTTTCAGGTTTTTCACCATTCGATGCACCTTTAACAGCATTAACAAATGATTGTGAGGAATGGACACCTTTGAAAGCTGCTGATGAGACATTAGGCTTAACTTCCTTGAAGACTGGAACACTTTTCTTAGGTTGTGATTGGGAAGGCTTAAAGCCTTTGCTTTTATCAAACCTAGCAACATTTGCATGAAGACATAGTTTACCAATCCACACCTTATTTAGGGAGTCAATCAGGTTTTCCAAACTTTCAATACCGCTAAATCGACAGAAACCAAACATTTGACCATATTTGTTCTTGTGCTTAGCAATATAGACATCCACTATTGTTCCTTTCTTCCCACAGATGTTAGAGAGTTCACGGACAGAAAGATGGGATGGGAAATTTGAGACGTAAACATTAATCGTATTACCTAATCGATCGAACACCGAACGCCTTTTCTTATAGGTGACTTCCTGCCAATCGTCGTTACCCATCTGAGATCCAAGGATGTGATGAAGGATTTGAATTTGAATTTGGAAACGAAAAAGGATTTAGGGTTTATAGAGTGTTTATAGGAATTTTATGGGAAAACAATCCAATCCCTATGCTCCAAAGGTAGAGGAAAGCCTAACTCGCTCGTTATGAGATCGAATCACAAGGATGATCTCAATTACAGGGGTTATAACGATCCTTACACGATAGAGGTAGTAGATCAGAAAGTTAAAGATTTGGGGATGGGGAAGGGGGAAGTTGGGGAAGTTAAAGATAGAGGTAGTAGATCAAAAGTTTGAACTCTTAACTTCTTAATTGAAAGTCAAGGACCTTATTTATACAAGGAAGATACATGAATCCAACCAACTTACAATTCATATGATTAGAATACTTATGAAAATTCAATCACATTCGCTCAAGTGAACCTATGATTCGTTTATTGAAAATGAGATTTTAGTTTTAGCTGCAAAATCATCCCTTTCAAGGTTGTTTTAAGAGCGATATTTACTTTTTAAAGGGCTTTACGAAAATATTTACTTTGATTGACAGTTGTGGGTGAAAATGATTTTTTTGTCTTAGTTACGTAACTATCTTTTTCGTAGATGTTTTATGAAATGGGGTGATTTGTACATCATTTTTTTTGTCATCCATCACTAAATTACACCCGGTGATGCACACAGTACAACACCAAGATACAGAATTAGTGGTCGATGAAAAAAAAATGGTGTACAAACCATCTCCCTTTACGAAAATATTTACCTTTTGAAGGGCTTTACGAAGATATTTACTTTTAAAGTGTTATGTAGGAATTACATAGTTACAAAACATTCCTTTTTGAAGATAGTTTTATGAAAAGGATTAACTATTTAGAGGGGCTTTACGAAAATACTTACGTGGTGTTTAGTTGTAGATGTTTTTTATGTTTTTTTATTTTTGAATTTTTAGAGAAGAGAATGATTTTTCTTCTTATAAAGAAGTGTTGAGAATTATGAAAACCTGTTTAGATTGAGTTGTATTTCTCTTTTTAAAAATTGAAAAAGTGTTTAGATGAAGCTATTTTCAATCAATTTTCTTTTCATAGTCAACTTTTTTTCATATTAACTCTTTGTATACGATTATAAAAGCAATAAAACATAAAATACAAACAAAATTAATACAAACTAACTAAAATCATAAGCATATATTTAATTTACAATATACTCGAAATTACCACTAATAAACTAAAAGTACATATATACTCAAAATTAACACTACTATACTAAAAGTCAATGATGCTATATGTACTAACCGAAGCGATTCATTAACCGTTTTATCCGGTTTTATTCGTTTTCGTCCGTTTTAGTACATTCTCATACGTATAAAGACGTATGAAAACGTACGAAAACAGAAAAAAAACGTAAGAAAACGGACAAAAGCGTATGAGAATGTAAGAAAACGTATGAAAACGTACAAAAACGTTCTAAAATGGAAGAAAACGGATGAAAACGCATGATACGTATAAAAACGTACAAAATTGAGAAAAACGGACGAAAACTGACGACAACGTGCCAAAACGTACAAAAACAGACGAAACGTACAAAAACGGAGAACAGACGAAAACATATGAAAACGGACGAAACGTACGAAAACGGAAGAAACAGACGAAAACATACGAAAACGGAGAAAGACAGAAAAAACTAACGAAAACGTGTAAAATGTATAAAAGCGTACAAAAAGGTATAAAACGGATGAAAACGTAAAAAGACGCAAAAAACGATGAGCGATGACGGTGGCGGTGATAGAAGATCGAAGATGGAAGGTGAAGATAAAAGGTAAAGACAGGGTTAGAATGATATTGGGAACTCGGGTTTTATTTTGTAAGAGAAGAAATAAAGAAAGGTAAAATGACATTTTCTGTTTTTCTATTTAAAATTAGAAAATGAATTTTTTTTTTCTAAATGTTGAAAAAATGTGCAACTAAACAAGTTTCAGTTTTTCATTTTCATATGAAAATTTTCATAAAAATATGGGATTTTTTTATAACAAGTTTTCAGCATTACATTTTGAGAATAATTGTTATGTTTTAAAATCTTTACATTTACAAGTGAACATGTTAAAATGTACACTTGCGTTCAATTTGTAGCACAATGCACATTTCTCACCTTCAAAGTTGTAAACCATTATAATTGTAAAATATGGGGCTATGAACTCACCTCAATAAATGTATTGATTATCTAATCAAATAGTGTGAAAAGCGTCACGTAGTCCGAATGCAGCCTAATTAAATATATGTCGTATGAGTACTATGTATTTTGAATAACTAACACAACATATAATTCTATATAGTTACATCACCACCTAAACATGTTTGTTTAATTTATAAAATTAAACAATATAAATTTGTACTTTGTAAAATAATGTTCATGTAATTGTATTTGTAAAAATGTTATATTTGTCCAACAATTGATCGTTCATAAATAATAATTGTTTTAACACCTTTATATAATTATATAATAATATTATATAATTAATTTAATTGATTTCACAAAAATAAAGCACAAGTATAAAAATAGGGCATAAGGTTTTATAAACCTTATATCTTTTTCGTTTTAACTCCGTTTTATACGTTTTTTATATGTATGAAATCGTATTTGAAAAATCTAATCAAATTTTACATTTATTATATTGGTATGTACTATTATGAACAGTAACAGTAAGTGAAAATTTATAAAAATACTTTTTATTATGTTTATTAATTGGAATCGAATAAGATCATATCTCTATCTCATTCGTATTAATTTGGTTTTTAGTGATTCTTATGTCCACGTCTTCGTAATTAAAAGTTCTATCTAAGAAAAATGTTTCCTAACAGCCTACTGTTATGAACAGTAGCATGTTTTTATAAAATTACTTTTATAAAAATACTTTTTATCGTAAACTTGTAAATAGCGTAACTTCTTCAGTGTAAATCCGTTATTGATGTACCTCATAGTTTTGAAATCCTCATAAGTTCTACTTTTATAGAAAAATATGTTTACATTTTATCAGATTCGAAATCCTTATAGTTTTTATAAAAATACTTTTATAAAAACACTTTTACGTATAATCTTGTAAACTTCGTAACTACTTCGTTATAATTTGGATTTTCGAGTTCTTTATATGCTTACGATCCTTATGAGATGTACTATTTTAATAAAACATAAATAAATATCATATGGTTTGAAATTAAACAGTAGCTTTTTAAGTTTTATATAATTAATTTTATAAACTTGTTTTATGCACTCTTTCACTTAATTAAAATACTACAAGTCATCTACTTTATGTCATAGCACATACTTGATATACTTTGAGTCCTCTACTTTGTGTTCAATAATATGTCCAAGAATAACAAGTCTTCACATTTAGTTATTCATTAAGTTAATAAATAAACTTTTATATAATAAATTCATAAACTAGTTTTATAAATTAACAAATAATTATACAAAGTGTGTTCTTGCCTTCTATCATTATTTTAGCATCATACATACTAACAAAAATGAAGTTTGAATTTATAAGTGTGTAAACATTCATTTTATAAACTTATAAAATACCCTAGGTGATGATTAACTATATAACAATTATATAAATCATGAAATGAATAATATGATAAGTTTAGGATTCTTAGAAGACCTTAATGAATATGAGTGAAGATGACACACAAGCAAGACCCAAGTATTTAATCCTAAATACTTTTACAAAACCCTAATCTTACCAAAAAAACCCTAGTTCTTCTTTTACTTGCAAAACCCTTTAACCACTTAACCAAGCTTCCACAGCTCTATGTAACACCTTAGATATGATATGTAACAACCCTTGTATGCTTGTACTAACTTAGAAATCAAAGATGTGAATTGCTTTGTCTTGTGGTTTTGAGCAGTGAGTATGGAGGGTTCAAGAGAGAGTATTTGTGTTTGATTTTTGCTTGAAAGATAAGTGTGTGTGATACTTCTACTTTATGACATCTATATATAGTCAAGTATGAAGTGAAATACCATTTAGCAAAAATCAACCAAGGTTTATGGTAAGTAGTAGTGTGCATTCGGTTTTGGGTTACAAGAAGACAAGAAAAATGGTTTAAAACTCTCTTAGGGCTTGTAAGAATAGGGACATGTCTCTTGTCTTGTAAGAGGTGATAAGAAAATACTAGCATGCTTGTCATTTGATTTATTTCTCTTTGGTTCTTGTCTAGCCGTGATTTTAGACACAAAGGGGACAAGAAAGGTGGTTAAAGGTGGTGGTTTGATCCATTGGTTAACAACAATGGTTGTTTAATAGTGTTAGTGGAGGTATAGGTTTTAATTTCAAGTATGGTATGCATGGTGTGCATGAAATTTGGTTTAGGCCTGATTTGATTAAGAGATTATGAAATTTTTGGGTATCATGGGTATTAGTGGGTATTTGTTGAAATATATATGGGTTTATGGTTTGCCATGCATGCAAAAGTGTATTTTTATTGCATTACATAAACGTTTTATGTAACCAATAAAAATAAAAAGCGTAAAGTTATAAATTATCATCCTAATAACTTTATAACACTTACTTGACGTAAACATTTAACTGGTTGATGCCCGTTTACGTTGAATTCTCATTTTTAGTTTACGCGATTTAACTTAACGATAAAAATTAAAAGTAAACGCGCAAAAGCCTAAAAATAAATAATGGAATAATTGAAGTCATAAAATGACCTGAAAATGTGAAATGTTACAGTCTCCTCCCATTAGAATAGCCTTGTCCCCAAGGCTTAAGTCGCGACACTTGATGAAGGAACGAGTTTAGTGAAGAGATGCGGATACTTCTTTTGAAATTGGTCTTCACGTTCCCATGTGAACTCAGGACCCCTCCTAGAGTTCCACCGAACTTTGACAATTGGGATACGGCTTTGCTTCAACCGTTTGACTTCTTGATCCATGATTTCTACGGGTTCCTCCACAAAATGAAGCTTATCATCAATATGTAGTCCATCCAACAGAATGGCTAATGGTTCATCGGAATAACATTTCTTCAAGTTGGATACATGAAACGTATTGTGAACCCTGTTTAACTCTTAAGGAAGCTCAAGCTTGTAAGCAACGGCTCCAACCTTAGCCAACACCTTGAAAGGTCCAACATACCTAGGGTTTAACTTCCCCTGTTTGCCAAAACGTACAACCCCTTTCCAAGGTGAAACCTTGAGCATAACTCTATCTCCAACTTGAAATTCCATCGGCTTCCGCTTTAAATCAGCGTAACTCTTTTATCGATCACGAGCATCTTGAATCCTTTTCTTGATCTGAATGACTTTCTCGGTTGTCTCTTGAACTATTTCTAGACCGGTGAGTTGGACTTCTCCAACCTCGGCCCAACAAACAGGTGAATGACACTTTCGACCGTAAAGTGCCTCAAATGGTGCAGCCTTGATGTTAGCGTGATAACTATTGTTATATGAAAACTCAACTAATGGCAAATGTTTAACCCAACCATTTCCAAAGTCGATTACGCAAGCACGTAGCATATCCTCGAGAGTTTAAATAGTCCTCTCGCTTTGTCCGTCAGTATCTGGATGATAGGCAGTACTCATATCCAAACTAGTACCCAAAGCCTTCTGAAGTGACCTCCAGAAATTTAATGCGAATCTACCGTCACGATCACAAATATTTGAGATAGGTATTCCATGCTTTGTGACTACCTCATTTAGATACATTCTTGCTAGTTTCTCCATGGGATCAGTTTCCCTCATTGGTAAGACGATTGCAGACTTAGTAAGTCGGTCAACAATCACCCAAATGGTGTCATAACCTTGTGACGACTTAGGAAGCTTTGTGACAAAATCCATAGTGATATTATCCCACTTCCATTGAGGTATCTCGGGTTGCACCAACAAACCCGATGGCCTTTGGTGTTCAGCATTGACCTTAGCACACGTTAAACATTTGTGAACATAGGTGGCAATGTTGGCCTTTATATTTGGCCACCAATATAGCTTCTTCATGTCTTGATACATTTTTTTGGAACCCGGATGTATAGAGTATTTTGACTTGTGGGACTCGTGCATAATCACAGTCCTTAAGTCACCATAACAGGGCAACCAACTCCTGTTATTTAAGCATAAAGTTTCGTCGGCACGGGGTTCTAACTTTTCCAGCTTAAGTACTAAAGCCTTATAAAGCGACCTCCAGAAATTTGATGCGAATCTAGGGTCACAATTACAAATGATTGAGACAGGTTTTCCATGCCTTGTGACTTCTCCCTTTAGGTACCATTTTGTTAACTTCTCCATGGGTAAGATTCCCTCTTTGGTATAAAAGATTGCAAGTCTTTGTAAGTCTGTTCAACAGTCACCCTAACTATGGTGTCATATCGCTTGACGATGACTTAGGAAGCTTTGTGAAAAAGTTCCTCATTGTGTTGTATATTCCCATTCATTGGGGTATCTCGTGGTGATTTGTACCAACAGAACCCTGAGTGGCCTTTGGTGTTCGGCCTTGTTTCCCTCTGTTAGAACATGGTCAAAGACATTATGCTTAACATATGGTGGCGGATGTCAGCTTTCATATTGGGCCAACAATATAGCTTAGTCATTGTCTTGGATAAATCTTTGTCAGAACCCGGTATGTGAATGGAGTTTTGATTTATGGGACTCTGTGCATGATATAGTCCTCAAGTCACCTTAACATGGCAACCAACTCCTTGCCGTTTAAGCTTAGGGTTCGTCGGTGCAGGCTCCAGCTTTTACTTCGGGTATATCATTCTGATTTCATACCTTACACTTTCATCTTCGTTCTTGGATTTTCTTGAGATTCTCTGGTTTCTGTGCTTCAGTCTGAGCATTTAAGATTTGTTTGGGAAGATCCAAACTAATAGTCATAACTAAAGCTCGGACTCTTAATGGTTTAATTCGCTCTTTCCTGCTCAAAGCATCAGCAACAACATTCGCTTTTCCCGGGTGATAACGAATCTCACAATCGTAGTCACTGAGCAACTCTAACCAATGACGTTGCCTCATATTCAACTCCTTTTGGTCTAGTATGTGTTGTAGACTCTTATGATCTGTGAACACCGTACACTTGGTTCCATACAAGTAGTGCCTCCAAATCTTTAGAGCAAACACCACTGCACCAAGTTCCAAATCATGAGTAGTATAATTCTTCTCATGAATCCTCAACTATCGTGATGCGTAAGCAATCACCTTCTCGTTTTGCATCAACATCGCACCCAATCCTTTATGTGACGCATCGCAATAAACAATGAAGTTCTCAGCTCCTTGGGGGAGAGCCAAGATTGGCGCGCTACATAACTTATTCTTTAATGTCTGAAATGCTGCTTCCTGCTTGTCACCCCATTCAAAGGCGACTTTCTTCTGAGTAAGTTTGGTCATCGGCTTAGCGATTTTTGAAAATCCTTCAATGAATCTTCGGTAGTACCCAGCAAGACCTAAAAATTGACGAATCTTTTTTAGTGTTTTAGGAGAAGTCCAATCTTTAATAGATTCGATATTGGCAGGATCCACGTGAATGCCTTGACAGTCAATCATGTGACCAAGAAATTATACCATAGGAATCCAAAATTCACATTTTGAAAACTTAGCATATAGCTCCTCCTTCTTAAGCAGTTCTAAAATTGACTTAAGATGTTCTTCATGTTCCTTTTTGTTCTTTGAATAAATTAGTATATCGTCAATAAAGACAATTACAAACTTATCCAAGTATGGTTTGCACACTCGGTTCATGAGGTCCATTAATACCGCAGGTGCATTTGTCAAACCAAATGGCATTACTTGGAACTCGTAATGACCATACCGAGTCCAAAATACCATCTTCGGAATATACTCTTCTCGTACTCTAAGCTAATGATAACCCGACTGTAAGTCTATCTTCGAATAAACACTGGATCCTTGTAGTTGATCAAACAAATCATCAATCCTTGGGAGAGGATAACGATTCTTCATCGTCAGCTTGTTTAATTCCCGATAGTCGATGCACATTCGAAATGATCCATCCTTTTTTTAACAAACAAGATCGGAGCTCCCCAAGGTGAGGAACTGGGTCTTATAAAGCCTTTATCGGATAGTTCTTGTAGTTGCTCCGACAAATCTTTCATTTCGGAAGGAGCTAATCGATAAGGTGCTCGTGCTACGGGTGCAGCACCAGGTATCAAATTTCTGGAATTCTCACTTGGTCGGTTGATGGAAGACTCGACAAGTCTATGAGGAAATACTTCAAGGGATTATCTCGAAGTTTAGCAACGTCCTCAAGTCGCTTCTCCTCCGACTTGTCTTCAGTCTCCTTTGTAGTAACATGCGCCAAAAAGACTTGATATCATTTTAGCATGTACTTCTGTGTTTTAGTGCACGAGATGATGTTCAAACGAGTCTCGTTTCCCTGGTTGCTTCCGTCACTGTGAACGATTAAGGTTTCGTTTCCCCAGGGAATACGAACGAGTTTATCATCACAAACAATGACAGCATGGTACTTCGCCAACCAATCCATACCAATTATGACGTCGAAACTACCAAGTTCTACAGGCATTAAGTCGATGTTGAATGAATGATTTAAGAAGTTTAATGTATAACCCCGAATGATAGCGTTTATCCCATTTATTTTCCCGTCGGCTAGTTCAACATCGTAATAATGGTCTAATGTAGTTGGTGTGATATCAATTAGGGAGCTAAATGTAGTAGATACAAAACTCCTATCGACACCAGTATCAAATAAGATAGAAGCATAGCGGTTGTTTAGAAGGAACGTACCCGTAATGACATTTGAGTCCGAGTTTGTCCCCATGATAAGTGTAAAATACACATATCCGTTAACACCAAAAATGACCATAAATGACCCAAAACAGACTAAAAATGGCAAAGATATGCTTGTTTTTGTGTTTTGTGTGTGCAGGTACGGATATATCAAAAATCACAAGAAAACCATCAAAAACGGGCAAACACGAACACGAGGAACGGAAGAGCACAGGAGAAGCTAAAAATTCAAAGCCAAAAGCAGGAAAAGTCAAAAAGTCAAAGCTGTGGTCAACTATTGGTCAATTCTCAGTCAACAAAAGTCAACCATAAAAGTCAAAAAAACCCACAATTCCATTTAAGTCCCTCAACTTTCCAAAAGTTACATAAACGGTCCCTAACCCTTAAATGGGCCTTAAACCCTTAAATACTCTACCCGGATCCAAAAGCCCATTACCCCTAGCCCAATACCCTTTCCATATAACTACAGGGACCAATGTTGCCATTTGTGAAAGTCCTTTTACATTACACTTTCATTTAACAAAAGACAAGGACTAAAGTTGCAATTTTCTAAAGTTTAAATCGTTTTTACCCCGTTTTCAGTTAAAACAAGCGCCAAAGGGTGTTACTGTTCACCCGTCACTACCAATTCACCACCAAGGGTAAATCATGGGGCAAATGTCAATTAAGGGGTGATTTAGGCAATTCAAGGGCTCACAAACATGATGGCAGGGTTAGATTTGTCAAAACAAGCACTCTAAGTGGCTCACTCAAGTCATCAAGCCACGTGGATGTGAGGAAAAACATGGAAATGATTGGGTTTACACTATAATCGCTCACACAAGTAGCACAAGACGTCACATCAAAGGATTGCCAGCTTGGCAATCCGTGTGATTAGTGAAGTGATCAAACGGCTCAAAATGACTCTCAAATGATTGATGGAATGATTGGCTGAGATTGAGAGGAGCGTGATGCAAGCAAGGCCTAGAAGGATCTATGAGAGCCTATAAATAGAGCTCACTCTCACACACACATACATATTATTCTTCTTTTCCTAGTCTAGTTTTAGATAATTTAGTGAATTTTAGCTTAATTTAGCTTAATGTAATTGTCATGTGTTTCAATATTGTACCCAAATTTCACTTTATGCTATCAATTTTAGTTGATGAAAAAGTTTCTTCTCTTTTAGTTCTTTTCTCATGTTAATGTATTCATAGCTCACATAAGTCATTTTAGCTCATCAAGTTCTATAAGCTTGGATTGAGCTTATAAAGGTTTTAATCTACTTTAAACTTTAAAATTAGCTAATTACTTTTGATATTTGGATTTAAAAGCTCATGGAAGGGAGGCTAGCCAGGGATGAGCCTCCATGGACTTCACTGGCTTATTTTAAATAAGCCAGAGCTAGTAGATAAGCTCTAAAGAGCCTAATAGCTTCTGTTAAGCTGAAGCATCCTGTAAGTTTTCTTTTTTACTTCCTTGTCCTTTAATTTTAGCTTAAATATTGCTTATTAGTGTAGATTTGTTTAATAGCTTAATCTATTTGCTTATTAGTGCTTATTTACCTTATTCACTGTTATTAAATGTGTTTGTTTATCTGTTTTTAGCTTAAGTGTTTTTAGAATTTCGTATTTTCATAAATCTTGTCCATAAACTATAAAATCCAAAATATAGTAGCCATAGTTGTAGATCTATAACTTAGCTTAAATCCAGTTGTTTGATTTATGCTTATTAGGGGTAATTAGCTTTATGTTATCCTGGTTTTTTAGGTTTATTCATTATATTATCATTTCGTGCTTAAACAAATCTGTCAAGTAGTTTAAGGAGTGTTTGGCATAAGGTTATTTGACCATCAAAGTCATAATGACTGTGAATTTGTTTGAGTTAGTTCGTATTATCATTTTAAAACCAATAGAAAAAGAATTTCAGATTTTGTTTTCATTTTTAAATTGTTATGGCTTATTAAAATCTATATCAGCACCAGGGAATTTTCATAGTTGATTTCACTTGTGAAATTTTGAACCAAACCATTCAAGGCTTGGTTCTTGCTTGTTTTGAGTTTCAACACACTAAAAAAGAAGTGTTAAGTGCAGGGTTAACCTCATTAGGTACCTGCATTTGTGTTTGGTTTTGCCATTTATATCAGTAGTGGTAACTTACCACTGCTGTCGTTATTTGAATACATTTTAACAGGAAAATTAGTTTAGGTTTTATTTTAAGTTTGTCTTAGGTTTTGATATAGCTTTAGATAGTTTAGCTTTAGTTCTCATTTTCTTGCTTATTTACCTAGTTACATTTAGCTTAAAGAAGTCATTAATTATCTCAAAAAGCTAAAAACAGTAGTAAGTAGATTGTAGGTTCTAAAACTAGATTTTTAGCTTATAGAGCTTAGTTTTATGTTTTGAATTTATAGCTTATTAGTTGTTAGTCTAGTTTTCAAAAGATCTCTTCAAGTCTTAGCTTATTGTAGATTATAGCTTGTTTAGTTTTCCAAGTATCTAGTACTTTTACCTGAGGTTGCTATTTTTAATCATAGATTTAGATATCTTAATGTGTTTTCAGCTCAAAGAGCTTGTCATTTTTAGCTTGTAGACTTCATTAGCTTTCTAGAACTTCTTTTGGTTTTGAAAACGAGCTTATATTTAAGCTTGTGCAAGCTTTGAAGTGTCAATAAATTTTTTTAAAGCTCAAATCCTTAGTTTCGTAGACAGCTAGAGTTTTTTTTATTTTATTTTTTCAGACCAAAAGTTTAGTTTTAAAGTTGCTTAAAAATTAGTCTTCTTTAAATTTCAATTTTTAGTTTTTTATAAAAAGCAAAAAATAAAAAAATGCAAAAAGGGGTGTGTTGCCAGACTAGAACCCACGACCTCCCTCACACAAGCCATACGTCTTACCATTTGCTTCAATAGCTCATCCATTCACCTTTCCCCACATTTAATACTTATAGACATTTTCCTTTCAAGCTTTTTATTATAAGCCGTAGCTTATATAAGCTTTTTCCCGGCTTATTTGTTAAGCTGTGAGTTTTCTTTTATTTTTCCTTTGATCTTTGTTGCATTTAGGATTTTCCCTGAATTTTTCACATTTTTCCATTTAGTATATTATTTTTAATCATTTTTCTAAGGATTTAACTTTCGGAAATTCATTAAAAATATAAAAAGTTTCAGAAAAATAAAAAAAATAGTTTTTAGTTTTATAAAAAAATGCTTTAGGTTTACATTAAGAAAAATCATTTTCACCACTTTTAGATTTTAATTTTCATTTTTGAGCTTTTAATTTTAAGTTTAAAAATAGGATTTTAATTTTAAAAATAGTTAAAAATAGTTTTCTGAATTCTTAAGATACTTTAGACTTTTCTAAGTTTAAAAATCATTTTTCTCAATTTTTAGGACTTAATTTGCTATTTTCTAGGATTTAATTAGATTTAAATAGTTTTTAATTCATAATAAATTCAAAAATAATCAAAAAAATGTTTTTCTTTTTCTTAAAATTTTCTTTTGTCCTAATTTAGGTTTAGAAATTTAGTTTGCATTTTTAGGAGTTAATTTTAGTGTATTTGCTTTTTAGTCGCGTTTTATTTGTCCCGTAAATTGTTAAAGTGTTTAATTGTTTTTAATTCCTTGTTTTTAATTGTGCTTTCAATTAATAGTTATAGATACTCAAAAATATCTTTTCTCTCATTCAAATCATAATCCAAGGTAAAGCAAGGTTTCAATTTCACAAGTCGTTGAGGAAACTGACCGGGTGATCATTTCTTCCCGTTTATGATATACGTATTATAGTATCTAATATATTCTTTTAAGAGTGAATTTTCCTTAGGGAATTTTCTTAATTGCTCTTGTGGTATTATATCGTATATTTTATTAGTGTATATAAAACTAACAATCAGTTTTTGGCGCCGTTGCTGAGGATTTGTGTTAAAGATACCTTCGTTTTACGTTTGTTGATTTGGTTTGAAGATCCTTTCGTCCTCGAAAGTTTTATTTTGTTAAATATTTCAAAAATCCAAAAAAATTTAAAAATATAAAAAGTAAAAAAAATATTTTCTTTTTCTTTTTAGTATAGTTATCATATAAAAAAAATCAAAAATATAAAAAAAATTGTCCTTTAAAAGAAAAAAAAATACACAAAGTTGGTAAAAAAACACCAACATATAATATCTTCAATTGAGGTATTATCATAAATAAGTTCCGGTGAACTTGAAAAGTTCCCAAATCGAACCAAAGATTAAAAAACTTACCATTTGTGTCACTTACGAAAGACGACTCACTTGAAAAAAGCAAATTTTGAGAGTTACCGTGATGTAAGTTGATTATTTGGAATTAAGTTGTCTTCTCTTGTATCGTTTTTAAAATAGATTGTTAAAAATATTTAGTGTAATTTTTGTTTTTTTTAATTTCTTGATTTTTATGCTTGCGCACTCGGTTCTCAAGCTCGTAATATCGAAATCGTCGACAACAACAAACTAAAATGGTTATTGTTGCGGAAACCGAGATTCCATGGCGACAATCGTACCATGGCTAGATGCTACAAGCTCCTATCGAGGGATAGAGATGCAAATGTTGTTCTTTTTTTTATCCTTTTTTTTATCTTATTATTTTTTTTTTTGTATTACCGATAAATGCAAAACCAATTTTGAGCTCAAACAACTTTGATTAATCTTGGTTCAAAGTAATCTATATCACGGGTAAGAAGGACCGCCTCATAATCATCTTCGATTTTTCAACAAGGTTACTTCTACGTTTAGACATCCCGAAGTTCCGAACACTTCGATTAAGCTTTTGCTTTTTCCTTTCTCTCTCGAAGGTGAAGCCCGGACTTGGCTAGATAAGGAACCACCTCGATCGATTCTAACGTGGGATGATCTTGTCTCAACTTTTAAAACCAATTCTTTCACCTTCGAATATATAACTTACCTTCAAACAAATGCACGTACCTTTCTACAAGAACGAATGAAACCTTCAACGAAGCATGGGAACGTTTCAAAGAACTTCTTCGTCAATGTCCTCATCATGGTTTCTCGAGTACCACAAACTTGATACGTTATAAATCTTTGAATTACCAACGATCAATGATGCTATTCGATTCCGACGCGTGTGGAAATTTTCTTGATAAGATGCCTCGTGATGGTTTAGCCATTATCGAGAGTAAATCCAAGGTTCGTTATTCAAGAAGTCGTGCAATTGAACCAAGAGTGAGTACGAATGCTCCTCTTTCTACTTCTACACCATCTAATTCTTTCGAGATTCAACAAATGGCCGCCTTACTTGAAGACAAAATGAATATTCGAATGAGCCGTTTAGAGAAAAAATATTAGTGAAAAACAAATGACACTGCTACGTCAAGCAGTCGAGGAAGTTTGTGACAATGTAGTATCAAATCTTAACTTCACCAAATTGTCCGTTAACAAGGAACGATTTTCCCGTTTTTCATGATAACATTCATCAATTCCAACAAACCGCCGCCGTTGGCAATTTTGTTCAAAGGAATCCTCCTAATTTGCAAACAAATGATGACCACCGGTTTAATCAACCAAAATGTTCAAAACAACAAGGAATACCAAAACCGTTATCAAGGAAACAATTTCAATTCGAATCAAAACGTGGAGGCAATTTTTCAACCCTAAACGTCAAAAACAATTCAAGGAGCTGGTTATCAAGCCCACCATACCAACCACTAAAAATCAACTTTGGTTATCAAGCTTACCTCCCGGTTTACAAATTCACAGGTGTGTCTAAATGGATTTTGAAAGTTTGCTAAGGCTAATGATGCGAAACAAGAATAATTTGCAAATGAAGTTGAATAATTTTCAAAGAACCCAAAATGATTTTCAAAGAGTTTACAATGATTCTCAAAAAAAAAAAATGAAGCAAGACGTTTTTCAAACATGTTGACTAAGTTTCATGCAAAACTATCATACCAACCAAGCTTCAAGTTCAAGTTCGTTACCAAGCAATACCATTCCAAATCCTAGGAACGAAGCCAAGGCAATTACCACACGAAGTGGTGCCTCATATGACGGACCTCCAATTCCACCGCCGGTGGTGGAAAAGGAAAGTGAGGTGACAAAGGATACGGAGCTACCTAGCACCGAAGACATCCAACCTCCTTTGGTCCAAGATCAAAACAAAGACAAAGAACCAATCAAAGAGCCTTCTTTTGCTCAAAAGACCAAGACTAGTTTGCCTTACCCTTCAAGACTTGCAAAAGAGAAAATCCGTGAAAAGGATGATATCCTAGCTTCAAAGTTTATGGAAATTTTCCGTAATCTTCACTTTGAGCTAAGTTTCGCGGATGCTCTTATTCATATGCCAAAGTTTGCTCCGATGTTCAAAAAGATGCTTAATAACAAAGACAAGTTAATCGAGTTAACCATTACCCCTTTGAATGGAAAAATTGTAGTGCCGGTTGTCCTATAAAAAGCCTTCCGGAGAAGCTAGGTGACCGGTCGAATTACTTTATCCCATGTGATTTTTTGGAGTTTGATAATTGCTTAGCCCTAGCCGATTTAGGTGCTAGCATAAATCTCATGCCTCTTTCCATTTGGAAAAAGCTTGGACTCCCGGGCCTAAATGATACAAAAATGGTGTTAGAATTAGCCGACCGAACAATTTCCAAACCAACCGGTGTAGCCGAGAATGTTTTTGTCAAGGTAGGAAAGTTCTACTTTCCGGCCGATTTTGTTGTTCTTGATTTCATAGCCGATCCTCGAGTACCGTTGATACTCGGGAGACCTTTTCTTAGGACAGCTCATGCTTTAATTGATGTGTATGAAGGAGAGATAACGCTTAGAAATGATGATCAATCTTTAACCCTTAAATGTGGTGATACACCTTCTATTTCGTACAACAATCTCGAATCATTGAAGAAAGTTGATCTTATTGATGTTACGTGTGAAGAATACTCACAAGAAGTCTTAGATTTTTCCGACTCAGTTGCATATGGCAATCCTTCTCCCGGATACGATCCGATTGTTTCAAATTCTTCTCCAACTCTCACTCCTTTCGGGGATAGTGATTTTCTACTTTTGGAAGAAGCTGATACTTTTCTTGCTATAGCCGATGATCCAACTTCACCGGAAGTTGATGAAGTTTTTATGACCCATACGGGTGACATTCTCCTTCTCTACTCTCTTCTCAATAGTGATCCTTCGCGTCAAATAAATCATGAAAATTACTTACCAGAAACAAGTGAAAGAGCTTAAAAGTTTTGTAAAATCTGCGATCTTTCAATCAATGAACCTAACTGAGGTTGAACTTAATGGACTTACACCTTATATGAATACGATTTTTAGCAGATAACATAAGTTCCTGGCATAATTGCAAGATTTGAGTGGATGAGAGTAAAACCCTCTCATAAAGGTTCTTAAATCCGAAAGCAAGCAATTGCTAGTTAGCTCATCTGACTTAAGGGTTTTTAACCCGGAATTTGTTCTCCCTAAAATTCTAATGGAAGACGATATGAACCATCGGTCCAAACCATAGAGAAGGGTTTAATCCTAGATCCATGATGTCACTTATAAAGAGGTTGAAAAACTTCTTGACGCTGGATTGATCTACCCAATCTCGGATAGTCTTGGGTAGCCCAGTACACCTGTTGTACCAAAGAATGGGGAATGGACGTAGTAACAATGATGATACGAATTAGTGCCGGTCAAGACATGAAACAGGATCGGAGAGGGTGCATGGTTTATCGCAGCTTGAACAAAGCTACAAGAAAAAAGACCATTTCCCTTTGTCGGTAATGGAATCAATATGCTTGAGAGGTCTCGCAGGAACATGAGGTATTATTGTTTTCCTCGGAGGGTTCTTGGTTATTCCAAATTCTAATTGATCCAAATGACCAAGAAAAGACCACATTCACCTGCCCATACTGGAAACGTTTGCTTATCGCTGTGCCTTTTGGTTTATGCAATAGCACCTAGGCACGTTTCAAAGGTGTATGAGGCAATCTTCCATGGACTGATTGAAAGAAGACAATGGAAGTCTTCATGGATGATTTCTCGGTTTGGAAATTCTTTTTTACGTGATCACCAATCTAGAAACAAAATGCTATAAACGCTATGAAGATATAACTTAGCTCTAAATTGGGAAAAAAGCCATTTCATGGTGAAAGAAGGTATCGTACTCGGACATAAGATCTCGAAGAAAGGAATTGAAGTCGACAAAGCTAAGATCGATGTGATTTCTAAGCTACCTCACCCAACAACCGTTAAGGGAATTCGAAGTTTTCTCGGGCATGCTGGTTTTTATCGAAGATTCATCAAAGATTTTTCGAAAATCTCTCGACCCATGACCCATCTCTTAGAGAAAAACACTCCTTTCAACTTCTCGGAAGATTGCATTCTAGCCTTTCAAACATTGAAAAAGAAGTTAACCGAAGCTCCAATTCTCATTGCTCCAAATTGGGACCAACCTTTTGAAATCATGTGTGATGCAAGTGATTATGCAATAGGTGCGGTTTTATTCATTTTTTTCTTTTTTTTTTTTTTTTTTTTTTTTTTTTTTTTTGTTTTTTATTTTTTTTTTTTTTTTTTTTTTTTTTTGGGCAAGGATTGAGAAGCATTTTAGACCAATTCATTATGCAAGCAAAACAATGACCGAAGCAGAAACGAATTATACAACAACCGAAAAAGAGATGCTTGCGGTTGTTTACGCTTTTGAGAAGTTTCGATCATATCTAATCATGAACAAGAGTGTTGTTTACACGGACCATTCTGCCTTGAAATACCTCTTCAACAAGAAAGACGCCAAAGCAAGATTGCTTAGATGGGTCTTACTTCTTAGTGAATGTGTTTTCAAGTAATCGATAAAAAAAGGTGCAGAAAACTATGAGCCGTTCACTTCTCACGTCTGAATACCCGTATGAGAATGTTTTTGCATCTAAGAGATTAGACAAACCTTTCCTCTTGAAACATTGAATACGGTGACTTCTCATGATGACCAAAATCCTGGGTTTGCGACAATTGCAAATTACCACGCGGAATTCTCACTAAAAGGGAATGTCAACTCAACAAAAGAGAAAGTTTTTCAAGGATGTAAAGCATTACTTTTGGGATGATCCCTATCTCTTTCGTATATGTGCGGATCAAATCATCCGTAGGTGTGTATTTGGCCAAGAAGCTCTTGAAATCCTCAAAGCTTGTCATGAAGGACCCACCGGGGGCCATCATAGTGCTAATATCACCGCTCGGAAAGTATTTGATGCCGGTTTCTTTTGGCCTACGATTTATAAGGATGCTTACGAATTGATCAAATCTTGTGATGCATGTCAAAGACAAGGCAAAATTTCACATCGTGATGAGATGCCTCAAAATGCTATCCAAGTTTGTGAAATTTTCGATGTATGGGGCATTGATTTTATGGGACCTTTTCCGTCATCAAGAGGAAACAAATATATTCTCGTAGCCGTTGATTATCTTTCCAAATGGGTTGAAGCCAAGGCGCTCCCCACCAACGATGCTAGAGTAGTTGTCAAATTTTTGAAATCCCTTTTCTCCCGATTTGGTGCACCAAGAGCTATCATAAGCGATCGTGGGACCCATTTCTGTAACGACAAATTTGATAAAGTTATGTCTAAATATGGTGTCACACATCGTCTTTCTACCGCTTACCACCCTCAAACGAGTGGTCAAGTCGAGGTAACGAATCATGGACTTAAAAGACTTTAGAAGGACGGTAGGTGATAACCGTGCTCATGGTCAGAAAGTTTGACGATGCATTGTGTGCATTCCGAACCGTTACAAGGACTCCAATCGGATGCACGCCCTACAAGCTAGTTTATGGAAAATCGTGTCATTTACCAGTTGAGCTAGAACACAAGGATATTAGGCTCTTTAAGCTTCCAACTTCGATCTCAAAACCAGGGTGATCTATTGAAAGAACCAACTATCGAACTTAACGGAGATCGAGATCAAGCTTATTGAGAATTCATTAATCTACAAGTCGAAGACGAAGAAACTTCACGACTCAAAGATCAGAATCCAATATCTTCAATGTGGTGATCAAGTCTTACTTTTCAACTCCGATTAAAGATTTTCTACGGAAAGCTCAAGTCCCGATCGGTCACGGTCCTTTCCACTATTACTAAAGTTTTTCATTATGGCACAGCCATAATTCGTTCATTGATGGTTCTAATTTCGATAGTCAACTACCACCGTTTAAGCATTACTATAGAGGGGACTACACAACATATGGTTATCCGGATCTCCAAACTTTCCTGTAGAACAAGTAAAATTCAGGGATCGAGTCGAGCTTGTGACTCGGTGACCAAAAACAAGCCGCTTCGTGGGAGTTCACCCCATGCTTATCCATTTTCTTCTTATTTTCTTAAACAATGTGTTGTGATGTGTTGTGGCTATTCTCTTTCCGTTTCTTTGTGTTTGTTGTTTGTTGTGATTTTTGCAGGATTGACCCAACAATTTCTGAAGACTTAGTGTCCCGGTGTTGTAATCCCGTATCATCGAGCTTCATATATTTGTTTGAAATTAGTTTGGGGAGATCCGATATCCTTTCATCTTATCGATTCACGTTTATCTTTGCATAATTCATAAACATTAAGGACAATGTTTCGTTTTAGTTTGGGGAGGGAATCTATCGATTTGATGTTACCTGCTTATTGTTTTGTTCTCACGTACCCGTTTTCCCACAAAAATAGCAAAAATTTTAAATTTTTAAGATCTTATTTAAAAAAAATGAAAAAATAAAAATATTAGTAGATTAAAAAGAAAAAAAAATAATAAAAATAATAATAAGTGTTTAGACAAAAATGTAGGTTTTCCGTTGGTAAGAATAAAAAGTAATTTTTGACCCGATCGAACGTGTAGAGTTCTAGCTTTCTTCCTTAACAATTAATGATGATAGTTTGTGCTAGTCTCATGTAGACTTTAAACATGCTAGACTTGAAATCATTAGTAAATGAAGACTTGTGCTAATCTCAAGTAGATTTTAAATATGCCGAGTTGGATTTTATATAGGCTAAGTATTTGCGAATTTCTTTATTAGAGATTTTAAATTGCAAAGAATAAGAAATGATAGTGTTGATTACGAATTAGGATGCTAAACAAGGTTTATTTGGAAAACTTAAAGGCTTATAAGAATAACTTGTGGTTTTTCTTCCCCGAAGTTCTTAAAATGATTAATTATACGTGTTCTCTTTAATTTTTACAAATTAGAGTTTTACTCTTAAAAGTCTAATCAACATATTTAGAGAAAAAGCTTTATCGATGAAGTCAACATCATTTGTAAATAAGAATTTTAGTTCAAGTTTATACTTTGGTTTTCTAAAACGAAATTTTTCTATTTGCAAAAATAATGTGTTGAATTAATTACTTTAAAAAAAATAAAAAATAAATAAAAAATAAAATAAAATAAAATAATATAGTTGGTGAATAAAAAGGATGCAAGTTATAAATCCTTAGTGTTAATAACTAATATACAAACTCCATCGCAATAAAGTACATGGGCATTTGTCGGTTCGCTCCCGATGTGACATCGAAAGAAAGGGTGGAGGATGTATATTTAGGGTTGGTATCATAATAAGTACACGAGCTCTTGTCGGAGGCGTGGCCGATGTGTCGTCGAAAGAAAAGTGATACCGATTCCTAGCCTAATAATGTAAATAATAATAATAATGTTGCAAGTTAGAAAATAAATAGTAAAAGTTTCATTTTCTAAAACCAAGGTATTCTTTTGAACTAAGGTTTGCAAAAGTCTACAAGGCTTTTTCATCGGAAGTTCATGCGTTTCGGTTAGTATTCTCCGGATGGGGTGTCAAAAGCCTTAGCACTTACCCGATGACGGTGGGATCGCTAGAGAAGAAAGTCATTCATGGGACAAGTGAACCAACGATGTCTTAGCTAAGGAGGTTTTTGTTTGCTTTGAGTTGTGATTCTACTAAGTGATTAACATATTAGCCCAAAAGGCCCATGTGTAAAGCTTGGTCGGATTTCATCTATCTAAATATGTGGATTTAATGGTTTAAATTAATTTGAACACACACACCTAAATATATGATTTATGTCGGGAAGAGGAATTCACAAGTTGTAATTATAAGTAGTCTTAGCATCTTAGTTCGTAATTAGCAGTGATCTTATTTTTAAGCTTAGCATGGGAAAAGTGAAAAATCGGGGATGATGAAGTTATCTTTTAGACACTTAATTGTGCTTTTTGTTCTATGATCCTAAAAGTTACCAATGAGGTAATGAAAATAATACATTATGTCAACACAAATAAGTTGTAGTTAGGTAATTAATTATCAAGAAAAATCATAAAAAGAGAAAAAGTTTTGAAAATGGGAAGTCGGGTGTTTTATAACTTGTGATCTCTTATCTCTCTCAACAAAAATCTTTGCTACTTTTCAAAGGTTTAGTTTGGGGAAGTTTCGAGGTATTTGGTTATAAGGCATGTGATATTGCGTGAGGACACACAATCGTTTAGTTTGGGGAATTTTGATAAGTGTAGAATACACATATCCGTTTTGTACCTAAAATGACCCAATTAAACCCAAAACAGATCAAAAATGGCAAAAATATGCTTGTATTTGTGTTTTGTGTGTGCAAGGACGAATAAATCAAAAATCACAAGAAAACAATCAAAAGCGAGCAAGCACGGACACGGGAATCAGAAAAGTACAAAAAGAAGCTAAAGAATTAAAGCCGAAGCCAGAAAAGTCAAGCCTCAGTCAAATCATGGTCAACAAAAGTCAATGAGGCCCAAAATATTCCACTTAAGCCCCTCAAGTTTCTGGAAAAGTTCATAAATGGTCCCTAAACCCAAATGGGCCTCACCTGGATCCAAAAGCCCAATCCCTAGCGGCCTCTATAAACCTAGGAAACCAAATCCGGATCCCAAAAGCCAAATTCATAAGCCCATTTCTAGCCCATGTCCTTTTATAATAACCACAAGGACCATTTTTGTAAAATCCCAAAGTTATAACGATTTTAACTGTCAAAAAAGGGCGCGAAGGGTTTTTACTATTCACCCATCGTCCCCCTTTCACCCCACAATCAAAACAAAGGGCTTTTGTAAATTAAAGGGTGCGAATGTCTATTCAAGTGGTCTAGTATACAATGGCAAGGACAAATTAGTCTAATCAAGAGGAAATCATTGGTCACTCAAACTCTAAGGACACGTCAGAGCAAGAAAAGCACAAAGTTAAGTGGGATTTGCTCTTGGATCACTCAGAGAACTAGCACAATGTCACATCAAGGGAATGACACGCTGGCAATCCTTGATTGTGCACAATTTGATCCAACGTCCCACAACATAGATCAAATGATTGAAGGAATTGGAAGGCAGAGATTGAAAGTTTGGAAAGCAAGGCAAAAGGGCTAGAATCTTCTTTGTAGAGCTATAAATAGCCCTCACCTCTCACACACGCATTATCTAGTTTTTTAGTCATTTTTAAGTCTAGCTTAATTTAGAACTTTTCTTTAATGTAATTTTCCTTAAATGATTTGTA
This sequence comes from Tanacetum coccineum, assembly GCA_026074375.1. Classification (NCBI taxonomy): domain Eukaryota; kingdom Viridiplantae; phylum Streptophyta; class Magnoliopsida; order Asterales; family Asteraceae; genus Tanacetum; species Tanacetum coccineum. The sequence goes on along the minus strand of BQNB010022806.1, from coordinate 4,387 downwards.
ATTTCCTTTTTGAGTTATGTAATCAGTTTCTTCAATTAATGAAATTCAGTTTTAAGCATTTTTAACTCTCATTTTAGTCATAAGCTCTCTCAATAAGCAAATCTGTCAATTAGCCTTAAAAAGCTCTAATAAGTCTATAAGCTTATTTTGGAGCTTAATTAAATCTTAATCTTACCTAAATCTTAAAATTAGCTCTTAATTCTAGTTAACCTTTGGATTTGGCCTTATAAGCTTATGGAAGGAGAACCAAACTTGGAAGGGTTCTCAAGGACTTAACTCTTAGCTTATTCATAAGCTAGGAGAGCTTGTAGCTGCCATTATTGGTCCCTTTTGTTTAGCTAAAGGGTCAAGTAAGTTTCTCTTTTCATTTTTTTTCTAATTCCAGTTTAAATTGCTTAGTTATAGTTTATATGCTTAATATTGCTTAATCTATTTGCTTATTAGAACTTATTTGTGTTTAGTTTAGCTTATTAATCTTAGATGTTCATCTGTTTTTGCTTTTGATAGTCTAGATCTTTATTTTTCATATAGTCATCATAAAAATCATAAAAAACCAAAAATATTAGATAGCATAGTACTAATCTTTGATTTCTAGTTAAATTCAGCTGTTAAATCTTGTTTATTAAGTTTGTTTTAGGCCAAAAATCATCTGATAGTTAAAACTTGTTCATTAGATTTCGCCTTAAAGGTTGTTTTCAAATCTGTCATAGTCTTAAAGGGGTGTTTGGTTTAAGAGTGTTTGACATCAAAAAGTCAAAACTAATTGTGCAATTTGCTTGAGTCAGCTGAGTTTTCATTTAAGTTTAGTTTTCATTTAGTTTTTATAAGATAGAGTTCAAAAATTTCAAAAGGTATGGCTTAGTTTAGGTGTTCCTGCACCAGGGTATTTTTTTGCTTTGATCTTAGCTTGCTAATTTTGATCCTAGCCTTATAAGGCTTGGTTAGTGTTTGATTTGTGTTCTAACACTATAGTTGAGTGTGTTAAAGTGCAGGACTTCCCTTAGGAAACCTGCACTCATTGGTTTGCACTTGTGCAAAAAGGCAGCAGTACTAACCTCAAGTTAGTACTGCCACTTTTAAGGTAGTTTTTTTAGTTAAGTAAAATTAGTATTTAGAATCTAGATTCAAGTATGCGCTTTAAGATAGCGATGTCTGGATAGAGCAGCGTATAAGAAGAGCAGTGACAAGCGCGATGTCTATTTGAGTGTGTTTTAGTATAGGAGTTCTATTAAGAAATCTTGCACTTTAAGTCTTTGTGGTACTGCAAATTGCACCAGCAGTACTAACATAAGTTAGTACTGCTGATATTTAAGCCCCAATTTAAGCTAGCAATGTTAGGATCTAGTAGCTTTCCTTTCAGTATTTTATAGTTTAGTTATAGCTTCATATAGAATAAGTCTTAGATTTCACTTTCTAGCTTATTAGCATTGCTTATTTTTGCTGTCAAAAGTCTTTCAAAAAGATAAAAAAGCCAAAAACAGTACTTAGGAATTTGAGAGTTTTAATTTGATAATTTAGCTTATAAGTCTAGATTTTATAGCTTATATAGATAGATTATAAGTAGTTTAATAAGTCCTTAAAGTTTTAGAGTCCAGTGTAGCTTTTTAAGGTTTTTAGCTTATTTAGATTTTGTGCTAATTTGCTTATTTTCTTAGTTTGCTTAGTTCATGCCCAATTTCAATTGCTTAAAAGTATTTCCAGCTTAATTTTCTTTTCCTACATAGTTTAAATATCTCATAAGCTTCCTAGAACTCTTTTCCTTTTCAATTTTGAGCTTAATTTGAGCTTATTATAAGCTCTTAAGAGAAAGTAAGCTCAAAAGCCTTCTCTCTGTAACAACTTATTGAGAAGCTCTTTTAGAGCTTATCTTTGAGTTTCAGACCATAGTGCTTTTGTTAAAGTTGTTCTCCCTAGCTTATTTAAAAATCTGCCCAGTCTTGTATAGTTTTTTGCTGAAAAGCACTTTTAGTTTCAATTTATCTTTAAGCCTTATTTGAACTTAGTTTGTTGTCGGGGTAGGAACTCAGGGACCATTCTTGTAATTTTTTATTTTAGTTGTTACTTAGTTAATCCTTGCCCGTTAAATGTTTTAGCCCTGTTAGCCCTTAAGTCTTTAACTCAGTTACACCCTAAGTTAGTTTTTAATTAGTGTTAAATTTTGAATTATTAATTAGGGTTAGGTTTTAATTAGTTTAATTAAACTTTTATAAAAAGATAAAAATTAGGGCTTTTAATTTTAGAAAATTTCTGCACATTTTCTTTATTTAGTGTAATTTTTATAAAAATTTTAGGACTTTACTTTTAATAGTTTTATTATTTTTATAGTTTTTACTTAGTTTAAAATTTTAGTAAAATCATATCTTTTAAAAATAAATTCAAAAAAAAAACCAAAAAATGTTTTTCTTTTTCCTAAAATTTTCTTTTGTCCTATCTTAGGTTTAGAAATTTAGTTTGCATTTTAGGGGGTTAATTTTAGTTTACTTGCTTAATTGTCGCGTTTTAATTGCTTCCCGTATTAGTTTAATTGTTTATTTGTTTTTTATTGTTGCTTTCCATTTAGTAGTAATAGATCAATTCATTTCTTTGCTTCATTCTAATCAGAATCCAAGCTTAAACAAGGTTTAAATTTCACTAGTCGTTGGGGAAACGACCCGGGTGATCAAATTTACCCGGTTAAACTTACGTATATTATATATTATTTATTATTTTTGTAAGTTTTGACCTTTTACCTTGGTTAAAGATGAATAGTTGGAATTTACCTAAGTAGTATTATTATATATTTTATAGGTACGTAAAACTACTATCAGGGGTCCAAAGAAAAGGTATCCTATTTGCGATTTTTGGACTCTTGTTGGTATTTGTAATGTGTTTAGTTCGTAAATAAACGTAATCCCTGATAAGTGTAAAATACACATATCCTTTAATACCTAAATAGGCCCAATTAAACCTAAAACATACCAAAAATGGCAAAAATATGCTTGTATTTGTGTTTTGTGTGTGCAGGTACGGATATATGAAAAATCAAAAGAAAACCGTCAAAAACGGGCAAACACGGACACAAGAAAGGGAAGAGTGAACAAAAGCCGAAAGCCAAAGCCAGAAAAAGTCAAATCCTTGGTCAAGCTCCAATCAATCTTGGTCAACAGAAGTCAACCACAAAAGTCAAGACCCAAAATGTTCCACTTTAGTCCTCCAAGTTTTAGAAAAATCCACAAATGGTCCCTAAGCCTAAATGGGCCATTCCCGGATCCAAAAGCCCAATCCCCTAGCCCGTTATCTTTTTTATAAAACCACAAGGGCCATTCCTGCAATTTTTATTTTCCAAAGTCCTTTTTACACTATACATTTACTAAAACAACCACAAGGACCAATTTTGCCAAAGTCCCAAAGTTTAAAAATAACTTACCCCGATTCAGTTATAAAAAGGCGCCAATGCCATTTCACTATTCATCCATCGTCCCCATCTCTCACCCAGGGTAAAACAAGTGGCAAATCCAAATTAAGGGGTGATTAAGTCTATTCAAGTAAGCACAAGTAAGATGGCAGGGAGAGATCAGTCAAATCAAAGGATTTCATTGGCTCACTCTCAAGCTCAAGCCACGTGGAGGAGAAGAAAGCACAAAGAGAATTGGGATTTACTCTTGGATCACTCAGAGAAGTAACACAAGGGTCACATCAAGGATTGCCAGCTTGGCAATCCGTGTGATCCCAAGAAATGATCTAACGGCCATCATATGCTCTCCAATGATTGGGTAATCGTGTGGTGATGATTCAAAGGAGCGTGGACATCAAGCAAGGCCTAGAAGGTTCAAGGACTGGCTATAAATAGGCTCTCACCTCACACACACACATCTAGTTTTTAGTAGCTTTTAGGTAGCTTAAAATTTCGTTTTTAGCTAAATGTAATTTTCCTTAAATGTTTTGTAATTTCTTTTTAAAAGTAATGTAATCAGTTCTTTTGTTAATGAAATTCAGTATTTACATTCATAAGCACTCTCTCTTTTTCATTTGTCCTCAATTTTTAAGCTAAATACTCATAAGCTCCTATAAGCTCAACAGCTCTCATGAGTCTCTAAGCTCATGATTTGAGCTTAACTTGGTCTTAATCATACTTAATATCTAAAACTAGCTTAAGTACTTATTTACCTTTGCTTGTGGACTTTTAAGCTTTTGGAAGGAGAGCCAAACATGGAAGGGCTCTCAAGGACAATCACTGGCTTATCTATGATAAGCCAGAGCTTGTAGATAAGCTTTATGATCCATTTATGCCTTTGTTAAGCTAAGGTTCAAGTAAGTTTCTCTTTTACTCTTAAGTTCTTAGATTCCTAGCTTAAATTTTACTTAACTGCTTATTAGCTTATCAATTGTGCTTATTTGATTCTTAGTT